>DWDT01000457.1:0-21016 GCA_018245595.1 Microceris scylla
CCACATTTTATGATGCTACATTGTATTTTTTAATGTGAACAATGTACCTATACAATATATTACGATAAATAATCTAAGCTTTTCAATACTTAATTTACAATAATTTTGAGCTTTTCAATTGTTTTCCTTTATATGATAACAGCTTCAATCGATTCTCATCCTGCCTTTGTATACCTAAGTATATATTGTCGTAGAACAATCATAATGTATGAATGTCTCGAGTGGGCACGGTGAATTAGTAATTAGAGGAGCTTACTGAAAGCTTCTGTTGGCAGAAGGCCCAGTCACAATGAGGATTGCATTAGATCGGTTCAGAGCTAAGTGGAGAGTGATGTAGACAAAGCTTAAGTAGAATTGTCCATGTTTTAAGAATAAGAAGTAATTTTGCAATTTCATTATTGTTATATACTTAAGTATATAAGCGATGAAAGAAATTGAAAACTTGGACGGTGTATCAATTTAGACACATTTTTTTTTCAATTGTATCTTTTAAGAAAAACAAATATATTTTACTTATTCATATAAAGCTTTTTAGTTTTGTGTTATATATGTGAAATTATTAAAATAAATTTCAGGAAAATCTGATTATAATTCAAGAAATTTAAGTACATAAATGCTTAACATTGGTTTAAATGTTTATGCTTATTAGATATGTTAATATATAAAGTTAATTATTTAAAAAACTAGCCTTCATTTGCTAAACGAGTGTCAGTCAACCGTGTAGTTACCCTCGGTTTCGATGCAGGACTACGCCATTAATAGGGTATATCATCATTATGAATTATGTTCATCATGTGTTCGTCAGTCAAACTGACTAGTGAACGTGGAATAATTTTTAGTTATTATTTTTAATATCATTGGCCTATCTTACACCATTGCTAGCCATTGGCCTCCCCTATTAGAAAATGTTTATACCCAATACCACGAACTGCGCATGCGGATTGGGATTCAATGTATAGTTATATTTCATATCAAGTGCATACTGGGTATATAGATGTTGTATGGCTTAGAAAAAATATCCTTTTATTCCTGTCATATCAATCGTAGGTAATTCTAGGTCAGAGACTATTGATATTCCGTCTGCCGGAGTCTAGACTTATTGCATGGTCGAATTTTAAACGAATGACACTACATTATGTATGGATGAGACCCGAGATTTGAAAACTAAAATAGCCAGTGTCTGGAAACGGTTTTCTAAAGCAGTTTTTTTATACGGATGCAAAATAAGTTACCTGTATTCGTAAATTACAGGTTTCAATAATTTTCAAAAATATTTTACATAATAGACAGGGATGGAGAATGCTGAAGCTATAGTACGCCACGCTAGCCAAGTCGGTGGCAGTGTTTTCAGTAGGAATATAGGAAATTAATAGATATTAGTTGCCATAACTAACATCAAGATCGTTATTGGCAACTACTCATTAAGCTCCGGGCGTGGATCTAAAAATTTGCATATCTTTGAAAAAAAAAACGGTCCTGACAGATTTGACAGTTGTTATTGCTAAACGTACTGTAACCTATCGTTTCACCTGTTCGTCAAAGCGCGAAAATCCTCGTGAAAATGTAGTTCTGGCGGTCATTCATCAAGGTGCTGACCATGAACGACCGTGCTTAGCACAGTACTCGCTATATGTAATTGCCCTAGCTCTACGAGCACGTATAACTTAATTTATGAATTATTTTGATATTTTTAAGGTAACAATTAAACGAAGTAGGTAATCAATTGTCGAATCCGACTTGATCGAACTATCTCAACTACGATGTATAATCTATGAGAGTGGCAATATGAAAGAAAAATCTTAGTCTGAACGGGAACAAATCAAAAAATGAAAGGATGTGGGAAATAATTATGTATGTAGGTACATTTCGTACTCCACTTAATAACTAGGAAAATACTTATTTTTAATAGCCTAAGTCATTTTCCGTTTCGCTCCAGTATAAATGTGGATGTGAAAAATGATTATAGAAACTATTTGGAATATTTTTCTATCGAGCGTATATCTTTCCATCAACGTTGGTACTTAATAACGGGGCCTCTCCAGATATGCCAACATAAAAATGTTTAGCGATAAAACATCAAAGAGAACATGACTAATGATATCTAGATGAAAACAGAATACATGCAATAAAAGTGTCACATGTCGTTTTTATAGCTCTGACCAGCTATCATGAACACGGCCACAGAGCATACGGATAACAGAAGCACTAACATAATAATGTTACGTTGGTACATAATCGTTTATCACTGACTTATGGGTAGAAATAGAACGTTGTATATATTTATATATTACTCTGTTTTAAGTACCTTCTTATTCCAAATTTATTGGGGCAAATAATTTGTATTAAGGTTTATTTCTTTGAAGATATTACGGCAAGTATGAAAAAATAAATATACCTATATACTAAGTTGTTTGTTTGTTTGTTTAATAATAAATAAGGTAATGAAATAACTAAATATATAAAACATACACTTTTTCGTGTTCATGAGGTTTATGTTCCGAGACGTACTTACCGTTTATTTGCGCTTCGCACTATTGAATTATACAAAACCAAAAATATAGATTTTTCAACAGGTTACCAAATGAGAAAGAATTCTGAATTAAGTGTTAGCATTGGCCATTTGTCAAGTGGAGTGAGAATTTTAACGTGTTTCGATATTTTTAATGTTTTTGAAATTTTTCACGTTAAATAAAATTTTGCAATAGGTAAATAAGTATAAATTCTTGATTTTGACAGCAAGTTTAATTTCTAGCAAAAAATTCGGTAACAAATTTAAAAGTAGTAAATGTTTATTAATATTAAAACTGATTATTGATAATGTATAAATAATGTGAATTTTTTCTGGTAACTTTAGTTACATACGTACGTTCTTCAAATCGACTGCACGTTAGTTACTAGGGAGAAAATATTGAGCAATTTAAAAGTAATAAATGCATATTTTCATAACTGAATAATTACCCATAGTAAATCATTAATTGCAATCGTTTTAAAATAATTATAAATGAATTTTCTTTGTAAACAATCCAACAAAATAAAACAAATTTGTTTATTTAAAAATTGCTGAAATATTTTATTATTAAATGGAATAGAACATTACGCCGGTATTTACCCTAAAAGACAGTCAGAGGGATAAAGCACTTCCACAGTTCATCTGTTATATTATACGTCCATGGAATAGAGAGTGACCCTATTGTTATGTATACATATATCGGATACATTTCCAGACTCTAGTTACTACTAGGAGTTTTAAGTCCGAAAAATTCAATTATTCTTTGCCTGACCCTGAGATCGAATTTAGGACCTCCTGTTCAGCAGTCGCCCTCGCAACCACAGGCCCAATAAGGCGGTTGCTTATTATTTACCGTTTCACTAAATGAGTTGTTATATATTTACGTAATTAAAATATTTTATATGCCGGCTTAAATCACGTATGTTTTTTCAAGATAGTCTTACTAGCTCGGGTTCTATCAGTGTTACTTCTTCTAAAAACATAGGGGAATTATGTCAGTACTGAAATTGGCAAGTCTTCTGACTCTGTCCAGGTTCTATGTCCAGAAGCACCCATTTTCCATCATCTACTCCATCGTTAAAATCATGAGTTAGGCGGAGAGCACTGAGGATTTAATATATCATCTGTCATTACACATTTGACTTGCTTTGCACATACATAACATGCTACATACAATCTTTAATAAATTTTAGCAATACGATGGTGATAAATTGTTAGAAATACATATTATGTGTAATAATAATCCGTCAGCTGTATCATGTACGGATATGTTTGTGAATGATAAAAAAGTATTTGAACATTAAGATTAATTCATGTATTTACTCAATTGAGAACGATATGGAAGTGTCTTGTTAGCTTTTCAAAGTTACAAGTGTGTTGTGAAGAAGTCATTTTTTTATATGATTATATCATTTAGTAAGGGTTTAAGCGGAGACATGCGCCCGCGCAAGGCAATCACTTATATTACGTATCGTCGCACCAGATCTCTTACGTAGTAGGCAGAGAGCACTGAGTGACATGACTCTTTATCCTTATTACGGTAGTCTGCTTATTTTTTCCACTCATATTATTACTTAAAACATTAAATTATATGACTTAGAGAATTTTTATCTTTCATTACCATAATCATGTATCGTGTTCATGATGCATACGGTTTATCCATTATATCTACCTATTATACGTATTTAAATTTTAAATTTAATTAATTTGTTTAATTATTTAAACACGAATACGTAGATAAGGTTCGTTTTACATTCTGCGAATTTAGATAGTTGTTGTTGTCAGTGTCAGTTGTTATCAGTGAAAATGATTTGAATATTTTTAGTGGCAAATAAATAATGACCGGTAAATAAATAATGCAAAAAATCAGTATCATTTTTATTTTTAACTTGTACATCGAATGGCTTACATTCATTTGCTCATTCATTTATTATTCGTTGTTTTAATTTATGGTAAAATTCCGGATTGAGAAAGTAATCATTTTAGTGTGTTTTAAATTTTATTTATCTGTAAACTTGTGATAAAATACAGCACCGAAACCTTTAAAATGCTTTATACATTTAATAAGACTTTGTATTTTATTACTTTAGCTTGGCTACAGATAAATAAAATTTAAAGCACACTAAAATAATTAATTTCTATATGTATGTCGATATGTGGAATGTATTGGATAATTATTGAAACACAGGTAGAGTAATAAGAATTACTGTTGATGGAGATAAAAAATACCTACCAATAAATAAGATTGTAAAATCAAATATTTTCACCGCGAAACTCAAGTACGAAGAATCAACAAAGACTAGGTATAAAAAATGTAAATTTTAAATGCGCTTCGAAGTTCCAACGTGTCTTCTTTGGGAAGAACAAAGATTTGTTCATAAAAAAACTAGCGCAGAATACAAAACTACATTGTGAATATAAAGTCTAGATTCTAGATGAATTCTATTGAATTTAAAAATCCGCTATGCATGATGTATATGCCAGTTTGTCGTTGAATATCTAGGGATGACCTGCTTGCCGATGCACCGACTGCTCATAATGGGCAGATGTTATAGGTATGTACATACGCTCATGGGCTCCATGGCAACACATTACGGTACTATTTCACCCTAATCTATTAACATTTTTATCTCGAGTGTTCCAAAATATTTTTATATAATATGTTTAATATGCTTATTATTGAGGTATTGTAAATATACCTCTTAACACAAGTCCACAATATTAGCGTTGTTTTTTTTACCAATCTCCAACATACATTCACGCCACCATATGTAACCAAATGCCAAGAACCTGCATTTTATTACCGTCTTTCACTAAGTCCGTCATCTTGTAACTTGTCTGTGTTTTCGTTTATATCAATAAAATACCGGTAAAGACAAAACATTGCTAAATAACTCGCTTTAATACTATTGGAAATTTTTCCATTCCTTTACCAATTAATTTGGTCATAAATGTACATATATTACATATAACGGGTCTGCAGGCCTAATGTTTAGGAATAATTGAAGTCAAGTCAAATAGCAGGAATGAAACTGTATGTACGAAGATCAGACGCAGACTGAGCTCTGAGTATGTTGATATGGTGTTCTAGTATATTTTTATTTCATCATCAACATTTAATCCACTTTAGATACGGGTTTCACAGAATAAGAAAGGATAGTTAGTTAATAGTTTTACCTGATCGGTAAGTATGCGTTCGCAGACTACTATTGACATTAAGATTTCTACTTGCATGGTAAAATGTAATAGTTTATAATACTATATCAATGTCAAAATTTGAATATTCAAACGTTATGTACGGGTCCTAACAGTCACCTGTTTTCCGGTTCATACGTCAATCGTATCAGCCGTCGACTTGTCGGGCGGCGAGTAGTGGAATTCCAAGCCAGTCTTCCTGTCCGCTGCAGTTGATACCTCTCAGCATACTCATCTAGGTCACACTTGTTTTTTCGTTTTTTTAGCCTTGAGACTTCTATTTTAAGTCTGTTGTTCGAAACGGTGGAAGAATATGATTTGTACAAACAAACCTTGCAAGTGAATACCTACTCAGAAAAATCCTGCTACGGGAAAAACTGTAATGTATTCTGTCTGTCTGTATAATAATCACATCTATATCAATTTAGTAGAAATAAAATTCGACCAAAAAACAAGACCTATGTCCAGTAGAGGATTGATGCTGGTGACGACGTTACGATGAAATAACTTAAGTAGGTACTAGTGTCTAATGTATAAATATACATATGTATTATATTTGGTTAGTATTATTATTTTCTGCTTCACTACATAGAACAAATCAAATAGATAACTTTAATTGACAAAAAATTAGATTTCATTAATGAAGAGTTTATTTCACTTGTTCGTTCTATCTTATCCATTGGTAGGTATACCAACGGAATATGGAATAATTCGGCAGAAATGGAACAATTTGAGAACTTTTATTAGTGTCGGCTCTTTAAACCGTTACAACTATGAAGGCTACACAAAAACATTATATGGGCGAAATCACTCTTCTTGTACATTTCTTAGTAAAATCTTTTCCAAAGTAGGTACATATAAAAACAGATGGATAACATTAATAGGACTAAAAGAGGAAATGCCCGTAGATGAATTTCATTCAAATTAATTTTACATACAGTTAACACAGCCAAAATATTTTACGTTGTTCTAAAGTAGGTATATTTATAATTCTTTTAATATAACCGTTTTCGTGCACCCGGAGACAAGAATACCTTGACCTTTATAATTGATAAATAATATACCTACATATATGGTTAAATTCACAATCAAGGTTTTAAATTTAAGCTTTTAGAATTTTATTGTTACGCAGGTTTCTTGACACTCATAAAAAAAAAAATTAATGTCTGATAACAATTCCTCAAATAGTTCGTTGAAGATAACAAAAATATGTTTACTTTGTTATTTATCGCGCACATATAAATCTTAAGCATCTCCGTGTAATTTAGTAAAGGTCGTGTTGGTGGGCTACTAATCCTTCAAGTGAATAATTGCAACGGCGTTACATCCAGTGTCAATGAAAACTGATACTTTATTACCAAACAATAAGGTTGTATTTCGAATGGTGTTAAATTATTGCAGTTTAGTAGAAGGTAATTATTTTTACATGTCGCCTACCTATCACGAGTCTACTTTAAAGAGCTACCCGCGCTTCGTGGTTCGAGTAACATTTTCTTTTTTATGTCTTTTGTTGCCCATAATCGTCGTGGTATCACGGTAATGTGTTAGCCTGTCCTGCGGCGCCACTTCAAGAAACTTCTATTTACTTAAACAGGAGTCCTTTTGTACACGCAGTTATAACCTTCACTTGTTGTTGTAAAATAGATATAGGTCTATTGTAATTCCAATTAACATTAATTAATGGTAACAGGCAGCTAATAAAAAAAAAAATTGTGTATATTTCAAATTCCCACTTCAAAGGGTCTGAATTCCAATCCCGGTTTATGTGCGTTTTAAAGATCGATTGTTACTCGCTGTAACGATAATGGAAATTGTTATACGACAGCCTCCATACCATAAAGTTCTTTATAACCTTCGTCAAGGCGCGTGAGTTCCGCAAAGTCAAACGCGATCAAAGTGAGTAAACTAACAACAATTTTACTTCAATACTCTCATGAATTTCACATGTGCGCAAATGCTACAGTACAAGGACAAAATGTCTATAGACAGATGCAAGCTCGCTACTTGAATATAATGACAACAAAACACAAAAGAATATGAATATAATTGATTTTGTTAAGTTTATTAATATTAATGTTTATTATCTTTACCATTCACCGGTGGTACCTAATGTGTATGAAAAGACTTTTATATTTTGTATGTATAATCCATAAATATTAAGAAATGTTAAAATAAGACCATGAATTATTGATATAATTATGCAGGAGAAGGGCAGAGGCGAAACGGAAAGGTGCATTCGCTAAGTCAAATACATCATAGCGCGGACAGCCAGTCATAGAAGCGTTTAAAATATGCCTAATGATATATAGTGATGCGGAGAGCGCAATGCACGCGCGCCGTGAATTATGTCATCAGCCAGCCCGCTGGATCGTGTTCTGTTACACCAAATGTCATTGCCTAGTCTCGGATACTTATTATTTGGCTCGTTGCCTCACGTTATTGACTATAACATTTGACAAAAACGAGGGAAACCGAATTCAGTTTCATATCGCACAATATAATAAAATTATCTCGACATGTGGGAAGTTCTAATTAAATTGTTATAACACAAATATATTTCTACGGGACAGAAATAGCGCAGCTAATGAAAGGCCAAAATTTCAGCCTGAATTTCTATTTGAAACACGTCGAATGATACCGCTGTAAGCTTATAAAGACACGTCGTTTGATCAGTAACATTTAATTCTTAATTGCTGCTACGCATCGGGCGCTATCAACAACAACTGTACAGACGTATTTAGAACGAAAGTAAAGCATGTATCATTGTCGGAACTCTATGTTTAAAAGCACGTTAACAATATTAATGAGCAATACATCGAAATATCTATTTGCGGCGGGAGCGTAGCTAAGTAGGTATAATGGTCGGTGCATAAAAAGGGATCTGAAGATCGGCCGATTGCATCCCGAGCGGCTGCGAAGCTGGACATTAAGAGTGAATTTCTCACGTTCGTGCGAGCTGTAATCACGACGTGGAAATATTAAGGACGCTAATATCTTGTACACATTTACATAACACGTAATAAATCTGTGTGTTCGAGCGCTTCAGACGGCGCCGTTGATAAATTCTTATTAGAGTTTTTGATGGTCTATTTCGATGCGACGGTGGCGGCCGGCTTCATCTCGGATTGTGCGTCTTGTTGTCCGCTTTGCGCCCGCGCACTTGAAAATACATGTGACTTTGATGCGCGGAGACATTTCACATCCGCACTCAACGATACATCCAACATTGTATGCGACTGTATTATATAGATAATAGGTTTATTTTTCTATTCTTTTAGAGTAAAATTTAAAGACGATACAGGAGTGATACTCTTCGAAAATATCAAAAGTATATTAGATTAGAATAATCACCATCTTAGATTGACTTCAGATTGACAAGCTTTGTAACTTAACCCCACTAGTCCGATAGTTTGATAGTAATACAGTTATAAATCTAGGGCATAATTCATGTTAAGATTGGTTATCTGTAAGACTAATCGTCCGTCTGTACCGATACGGATAGTAAGCTGCCTGTAGGAACCGGTATTAGGTAGTCTTCATACACGAGGAAGTAGACGCGCAGTAGGAACGCGGGAACGGGGAGTATTAAGCTGTGTTGGCATATAACTTTTCTATTCTACATAAGTTATAGTCACAATCATATAAATTGCAATATTACACATAGTATTACAGTTTTTATCGTAAACGTTACTAAGAGCCTACTGCTACGTGAATTATAGGCGTAATGATTAATGTTACGTAACTTACGACTACATACAGTAGTTGCTCAAAAATTCCGGTTATAAAAACATGTGTGAAAAAATCGAAAGTAAGTTTAAAAACTGTCCTAAAATGATATGAAATAAAATATTGTTATAAAGTTTGGGTTTCTAAGGTTTGTATTTAAGTTCATAATCACCAGCCAGCAACTGTTCAGCTCTCAGAGTAAATAGGGTTAATATCAAAATCTGCCACGTGGCCCAAGTATGGGAAGGTAAACATAATTACGCTTTAGAAAGTTAACTAGAACGCCAAAACGCCCAGGTATTCTTATGATATTCTCTTTCAATGTTATATTCACCCAACAGGTGATATTTTTAAAGAAAAACTGAAGAAACAATTGAAATTAGTATTTCCAGCAACACTTTAAAAGCAGTTCATGTGTTTGGTGTGTAGCAGTTTTAAAAGACAATTTTCTTATCTCCTAATTTTTAGTTCGCATTTTCAAAGTATCAATGAAGAAATGATCTGACGACGTGCGGCTTAAAGTATTTTAGAAAGTATCGGTTATTAGTCACACCGAATGATTCATTTAACCCCGCCACCTGGACGTATCAACAATTATATGTAAGCATACTGGCTGGCATAAGATACTGGCTTTTAATGGGTTAACATAAAAATAAAAACTGTAAATCTACATATTTCATTCTTTGTAATAATACTACCTTTGATTTCTATAGCTTGCTTCACCAATTCATTTTCCAATTTCTAAACACACATCTCGTTTAATCTACCACCAATAAAAATATTTGTATTACATTCAGAAATAACGCCAACTACCGCCAAAATTGGTTGGAACCACAATTACCACGGTTAGCATGGGACCGATGATAATTTAAAAAATAACGGCCGGTAAATGATGCTATAAATTAAATTTAATAATACGCACGCCCAGCGACGCCACGGCATCATGTGCAGAAAGCTAATTGAATATTAATTTTATAATAAATCTGGTCGAACCAGTCTTTGCGGCGGAACACTAGTTACCTACCTACTTATTATATCTATATCTAGTCGGCTATAGTTTCATTTTAATATCGTTTTATAACATTTGTCTTTGTTTGAAACATTAACTACAATTCAAAGGGTCTATAAATAAAATTTCGATGTTTTTGACATTGGGCTGCCAAATGAAAATTTATGTTGTCGCGCAATTTTATGGAGAAAAAGTTGAAATTGGTAATCGGAATTAACTGTTTAAGTACTTCTAATGATTTATGTATACGATATTTTAGTTTATGTAATTCGTGTACGTCATTGAATGCTTAGAGCCTCATCTGGCGGCGGTCATTACAAACACCTTCTGTTTCTTGTTATTTATTGCTTTTATCTCGGGCACTGTCGCGGTCATCGCACACGAACAAACGACATCTCCGACAATAAGACAAATCGACCGATTACGAGTTTCTACCTGCCCTTTGGTGGTCTGATGCATGCAAATCTCACTTTCCTCAGAAACAATTATTACTCCCTTTAAAAGAGAGTAAAAGTATCATTGTCGCTTTCAATGGCCATTAGTAGATTAATTGCCTTGTCGTTCGCATAGAAATCTTTTTTCACTGCAACACAATAGAAACGTCAAAAAGAAATGCATTCACCCCATTTTTGTATAGCTAGCCTTGCAAATGCGCAAATCTAAACCCATAGTTTTGCAACATTTGGTAATTTTCGTACAAACTGGGTTGCTACATGATTTATTGCTAGTGCCTACCCACCGAACGAACTTTGTTGTTTTCAACCATTTTTGTTTTACAAATACCGCTCGCTGCGTAATTGTATCGAGACTGCACACTTTTAAGGACCACAAAAGCATTCATGGAATCTATTACACGAAATAAGCATGCATCAAAGGCATTATGGTGTTATTGTGAAGTATCGTGTGCTATGCGGTGTAGGTACAAGTATCAAGTTTAAAGACCTCGTCGTTCGCGCGGATGTAAACGTGCGTTATAATAGGCCAAGAATAGATCATGATATCATAACGGCTATCTAGTTATCTACTTAGTAATTTTAAGCGTAGCCTTTGGTGACTCGAATTGATTAATAGATAACAAGGGTTATATATGTATGTATTTGGTATGGGCGATTTGGAAATGGTACTTAATTTTGCTGTGTTTGGCATGTAACATTCGTGGCGCTATAAATTAAAATGGAATAATTATGTCGATGCCGGCACTAGAAAGAAAGTAACGACCGGCGTTTATCAATTTCAAGCATTAATTTACGACTAGATAAAGGCCACTACACGGGCAGCCACGGCTCCGTCGAAAGAAATCTCCATACAAAACATTACTCGGTTGTGTTGAGCGATTTATGCGACGGCTCGAGGCTCGTGGAGCACTGTGTTCTCCTTATTGTATATTATTGTAGTGACACCGACTAATTTGTTGGCCGACTGATGAACTAACAGCGGGGAAAGAGGTAGTTTATGTTTAGAGATCATTCAAGTATATTAACTTTCAACGTGGAGAGGAAGCGAAGTTTATTTTAGCAACATCTACCGTGTACGTAATTCGATTGAGTTTGAATTGCATTAATCGAGAATTGATTTCTGATTCTCTTACTATTCGTTCTATTTTCATCCAGAAATGTATGTCCATACATTTTTGGTAAGTTGGTAGGTGCAAGTACGCAATGTATACGATTTTTACAAAACCTTTGAATAATTTCTATTTGCTTTGAAGACGATATATTCCATTTTTTCAGTTACAAAGTTTGTAAATAATAATTCGTCATGTTAAGTACGTAAACATCGTGCGCCCACGCATATAATCTCCGCTGACAGAATGAAATTGTATTCTCTTTACATAAGTCAAAAACAAGATATTTATTCATAAATCTCTTTGAGTCTTGTTGCACGTAAAATATTACGAATATTTTGTTGATCTTCAGTCATTTATAATTTTTAGTTTATATTAAGAGATAAATTTTAGTGATTGCATTAAAATACTGAATAAAAGTTGAAATCCTTATCATATGACAGAATATGAAGCTAAGTGAAAAGTATTCTATCTATCTCCAAGCATTTTAATAGCAAATTAAAAAGAAACATTTTCTATTCACAATCATTATGGTAACTACAAATTAATATGAACATTTTAACCTTAGCGATAAAACAAATACCTACTACAAACATAGAACAAAAACATATTCTCGAAGAACAATTAAAGAGCAACAACGTGTCTATCGGTATCCCAGTTATTACATATGTATGTCGCTGTTACAATCGAAGTTATGAGTGTCATAGTCACTATGGCATTACGAATTATAACTGTACAGTCGCGATGTAAGTTGTCCCGTAGCATATTTAATTACTGAACCAATTAATAAAGTAATAATCGTAGCGCTCTATTGGGACTTTTCGACTTAGCGGATGGATTTATTTAATCCGAGTTTCTAAGTACATGAGGCCGGTGTATGTCGATCTGTCAGATGGTTATGCGCAGGCGCGGCTGTTCTCAACGCTGAGACAGTTCTCGACCGCCAATAAAAAGTATCCGGCTATATTTTCGTTATATTTACAAGAAGAGTTTGTTCACTGTTGGAATATTAATACACCTTGTATTTATATCGTGCTTGATTTTGGAGATTGTTAATAAATTCCTTTTAGTATTACTTTGTTACCGGTCAAACGTTAAGTGGCGTAAAACACGCGATTTAAACTCGTTTTTATAAGGTATTTTACAAATACAAAAATAACAGAAAGTCTTACCACCAATTATTTTGTTTTTAAATGTAGCATTGGTAGGATAAATAGACTTTACACATACGGGACTACAATGTGACAACATTTCCGGTGTTATCGTACAGTTTTGAAATATTTGCTTTTGATACCAGTATTTTATGATTTATTTTGATGTCTTTTAAATTTTTGTTAACTATTATAAATTCATTGCTATTGAATAATAGCGAATGAAACTCTTATTTAGCAGTAGGAAACAAACTCTATTGTATTTTTTGGACAACCCTAGTTACAAAAATGTAAAGCAATAAATATTATTGAAAGAATTCTTTCAGTACTCTTTCAATACTTTTCGTTACCATGTAGTGTTTAAATTTATAGACGAAATTGTATCAAAATACTTGTGTATAACTATACAGTATTAAACTTGTGTTCTTTTGCCTTTGCCTTTTGCCTTCCTAAGACTCCTGCTTATATTATCTGTAACTATCTTCTACTAGGAAAACCTTTTGCTTTGAACCTGGGGACTTGAAACTTACTTTACCACTGTTACAAAGCGAAAAGGCCTCCGACAAGGTTATTTAAGTATAATAACCAGGTCCTACGGCATAACGTGCGCCCGACCGGAAACGCTCATACAAATTGTACACCAGTGGCCACCATTGCTTAACTTTACAAATTATTCGCGAACACAGCTACGTCAGAGCACCGATATTCTTCGATATTTTTAAAATCCTCGAGTTCTTTATTTTTAAATTTATATGTTTTAACGTGGGTACATTCCAGTGAAATAATCTCATTCTCCAGCAATTATAAACGTACTGAATTCGTAAATATTCTGTAAGCTTGGGCCGTAAGCGCGCATTTACACTTTACGCTTTTACCAAAACGATATTCGTATTCGCTTTACTCTATCCGGTTTCAACACATTTAATCGTATCCGGTTATACCGTTTTGTGTGAATACAACCACTGGAAACGCCACTGGAAACCGTATAAGAAAACTATTTTGGTTAAACGTAAAAGTGTGAATGCGCCCTAAACATGACATGAAACGGCGGTAGAGTAGGCGCGCACGACATTTCAAAACAAACTGATCTCTACCGTGTCAGTATTTGGACGTGTGTTCTTCGCGAGACTTCACTCTGTTTGAGCATATTTTGACCGGTTAAATCTGTGTGTAAACCATTGTGAGGATATAAATAGGTAAATAAAATTAGTAAAACATAAACTATTATTCGGAATGTGCGTTGTAACTTGTAACATTTTATTCATGAATACGTGGAGCTAATATTACTTTATTCTTGGCATACATTTTTCTAATTATTGTAATTGCTTTATTTAATTACCCCGTCGTATAAAAGTATATGTTCGTGAAGACTTAATTTTGGAAAAATCCATAATTCAAATATGTTTTTACAAAGTATCTATAAGACATTTTAAACATTTTGGTTATGTGATTATTTCAGATTTATTTAGGAGTACTGAGAGCAAAATCTTTAAAAAATATCTGGATAATTAAATAAATTGTAAGTACAATGTTTTGTACTCCATACTACGTCATAATCTCCGCGAGAATATTTTGGGGTAGATGTAATTAACTATGAATTAAAAATACACGGAGGTGAAAGATTTATGACACTATTGATAATAAGCAACTAGTAAAGTTTATTTTTGATATTTCTAAGAATATTTTTAGGTACATGGAAATCAATCAATTTAATTATAATAAATATTTCCTTAATAGATCTTATATTATGTACTTAATCACTGAATTAATGGTAACTAACAGTCGCAATCCTGCAGTAGTAAAAGGTTACTAGTTAATACAAACAAATTAATAGTACCTATTTACTAACAACTAAAACTAAACTATGTTAGTTACACTAATATTCCTATTCTGTCTGTTCTGTTTGAAGCAGGCTGTAGATTTTATGGGTAGCAGCGAAAACTTGTGAGTGCTGGCTGCTACAATCTTCAAATAAAAAAAAAACTTATATACGACATTTAAAACTAAAACCTTCAGGAATTATATGTAAATACCCATCTATTAAATATTAGCGCTTTGCGTCCCATTATAATACATTTTCAGTGTAGAGCCATATCTTTCATTTAAGATACAATCACACACAAAAAGTAAAAAAGGTTTAAAATTATAATTTAATACCATTAAGAAATATGCAAATTAGCAAAACTCTCTGGTAAAAGTTCGTAGTTTATTACAGACGTTACTCGCACATGTCTCTAAAAAGACTGAAAATACTCTCTACCTACTTTAACATGAAGAATGACCAGCTATACAAATATGTCCATAGATACCTATACGAGGACGATATACATACATCATGTTTGTTACATGCAGACGATTTAATCAAGAAAAATAAAAAATACATTAAGAGGACCCAAAGCTAAAGAAACCGCCCAACCAGTCGAAAATCCCTGTTAATGAGGATGTAGAGTCAGTTGAACTGATCTAGAGCCAGGTGAACTGATGTACAGTCATCGACACAACTTCTTATAGCGAAAAGGCTGGCAGTACAGAGCAGATTGCACGCGGCCACGCCCAGCCCTCTGATAATAATTAACCAATTACAGAATGACAAGCTATCGCCGCCATTTTAATTGGTTCGCCGTTCACTATGCATTGATCCATAAATCTGTTGGCGAGCACGATTGCGTTGTTGCATCGTTAGTAGGTAGCGCTTAAATACACTGTGCATGCTCTAAGTAGGTATATGTGTGTGTACATGCGTGTTTCTGTTCTGAACTGGACCACGCATCGTAAGTGTGCAAGTTAGATAATACATTAGAGTCTATGAATATATCTTGATGTACAGTATGTAGCGGAAAAAATTAAAATATGTGCCCACATACATACATATGTCAGATCAATCGCGATTTGTAACGCAAATTGAGACGTACTATTATAAATGTAGTAACGCTTGCTGTCATTGATTTGGATAAAAAAATACATCGTGTTTCAAAGTAAATTTATATTAGGCAAGTTTTTTATTGTTTAAAGAGCAAGAAAGCTAGAGTCATAGAGAAGTCAGTAAGTTAGAATACTTCTGTGGTGAGTGCCAAATTGTTTAATATATCTAAATTTTGTTGTTCTCAATCACATGAGAAAATTTAGTAACAATTATTCAAAACCAAACCCCACCCTAAAAATTCAAAACACCGCTTGCACAGTTCGAACAATTTGTAATCACGCCACCAATACGAAACTACATTATTAATCAGGCTACGAACTTCCCAAAATCCAAACTACTGGCTCTATTAATCAAACCATCAATCTGGTATTGGCGTTTTAATTGCACATTGTTTATTGCGCTTTAAAAGCTGGGGAAAGGAAACGCAACAATATTTTTTCCATATAACCATTAATAACTGTCCGTTTGTTCGCAGTTCGCCCGCCGCGGTTAGGGGCGCTTGTTGCTCGCTTGTCGATGCTTTTGTTTACAACTTCAAAATGTGTTTTCTTAATTACCTATAAATGTCTTCCAGTGTCGCGTGATGTAAGATTCGCCGTTGAAGTCATGTGTAACATTATTTAATACTAAAATCGTATTTATAGTTGCAGCTTACAATATTTGAAGATGTATTGCTGTATGGTTTGTTAGTTATTGGAATAGTTAACAGAATAGTGAATTTAAATTATCTTAAAATCTATAACCTTACAGAAACACTTCTATCAAAATGAAATGTTTCAAAAATCTTTAAACGGCACAATGCTCATCAACATCAATTGGTAAAAAGAATGATATTCTTTGAGTTTTAACTTACATTAATTAAACACAGAAACCGTGAAAACTCAAAGGGAAGTGAAGAATTTTTCCACAACTTTCCCTTCGTCTCGTCACGTCTCAGCAAGCAATATGGTAGGTATTGATCAGGCGCCCAAGAATTAATGAAGTGGGCACGTCGACCTCCGTCACATGCTGTCGAGCCTGTCCTCAACTCCTGACTCCAAGCCTGACCTTTTAACGGAATGTCTATACAAAACGTGTGGGCTTTGGCATTATTTAAACAGTATTTGCCAACGATTATGTATTGTTATTGAATTCCGCCCACTGTTTTGCATATTCAAGAATTCATAGGATGTTATCAGGATTTAGAAATCTAATGTCATTCGGGTGCATTTAGAGAAAGGAATGGAATTGTAATATATTTTCACTTATCAATAGATATTAATGAATTATTATACGCTTTATTTAACAAATTATAGCACCATTTAATCAGTATGTAAAGCCTTTTCTAAAAACTATACTTTAAAAACAATTATAAATTTATTGAAACATAATTTAAAGAGAGCTTCATGCTTCGTATTTTCTATCGAAACCCTACGATGTTGACAAGAGAAAACTGACACTTCGACGTTGCAACAAAATGAAAGTATAATAATAAAAATGTAGAAAATTAAGACCAAAACTTCTAACTTATACAAGTAGAGCTTATAACAGTATGTATAACAATGAGACGTGAGAAAACCGAGTCTTTAACTCTACATAGAGTTATAAGTATGTTGTCATGGCTTATTTAATAATCAACTGCATATTTCCTTAATTGCGCATAACCGTCTCGTGAACAAGAATTACATGTTCATTACATCATGTTCACCTTATTTATGTAAATGAGAGAATTAAGTAACATAATATGCAATCTTTATATTGATCGTAGAGTTATTTTTACTTAATGGACGCATCCTCTCAATAGCTCGCTATAAAAGGTAAAAAGTCGTAAAATGCTATACGATTTTTTAAATTTCCCAACATATAAAGAGATAATATATAACAACCTTGTTGTGTATGTCACAAGAAGACCCTGAGAAAATGCCTTAAAAAGAATGAATTAATCTATTGTGAATTAATGTAATGTCACTTATAATATGAAAAGAAAATTATGAAAGTGTATTTTATCTATAGGAGTATGTATGGAGTATGGGTTACTAATCGGTTTTTTAAATACATATTTATATTTACAATCGCGGTCGTACTTTAAGTATAGTGTAACGTTTACAAAGTGCTTAAAGCACCTAGTTTAAAATGCAATTTCGAATGTTATTTCTTAATTACTATGCTTGAAGATTATAATAATCCAGGATATAAAGGTCAAATATACTATAACATATTTATTTCGTGACGATATCTATATGATTTGGATCCTAACATTTTGAGCTTTTACTTTATGTTACATAGTCATTTATAGATTTAATAAATGAAATATTAATATATATAATTATTGTTGCATAACTGTTCTTAACAAATTTATCCATGACTAGTCTGAATTAAGTATGAAATTTTACGCCTTCCAATCACATTCGCCTTGCGTTCCAGTTGTTGAGCGTCTCGTGCCCAGTGTTTAAAAACTATACTCTAACTTTTCCAATTAATAATTTTCCTCGCATTCAGGACTTTGAAGTGGCATTTTAAATTTTGAACTTTGTTACGTCAGCTCAAGTTTTAATTTGGCGTGTCCGGTGTTTTAGTTAAACCCTTGCAAACCGAGAATAGATCTAGCCGATCGTGGTTCGAAGTCGTCTTTAGACTATTTAAATTCCAGTTCGGTTCGTTGCTTCGCTGGTTTATACGGTGCCGTTAATTTCAGAGAAATTGAACTAGGGACGGACTATTATTGATTTTGCAACGTCGAATTATTTTTCGACGCAATATGAATCGTACTATTTGATGTTAGGATTCTTATTAACCTTACGCTGTACAAGTTACGCCAACAATTGTTTTTAGTTCACGTCGTTTTAAAAATATACGCACAAAGTAGTCATGTTGATTAGCGATAGCTGTAGTTACGACGACATCAAAGTTATAAAAAAATATTAGATTTTTGTATAAGTTATTGAAGATGTTATCAATTTAAATTAGTAAATCCTTATTGAAATTGAAAAATATTTTTAAATATCCCAGAAGTTATTCAAAATTATTCATAACCTTTTGTTTTTGTGCACCTTCATTGTTTTTTTTATTATTTCTGCTATACTGGTTTCAAAGCGATATTTCTATTCTCACTTCGTTACCAAACGAACTGGAACGAATGATCGTCAATGAAAGCCCAAATTACATTTTATAAATTCAATTACATCAAAATGTAAAGTTAAAGTCGCGGCCGTCGACAGATGTTTTGACAGCTTCAATATTAATTGTGACGTTCCGCCGTCTCTGGGGCAGCTTGGCGCTCTTCCGCTTCCATGTCATTAATAAAATGAGCAATAGTCGTAATATTTATCAATGGCATAATCGATACAGAAACAATTATAACCACATCCATCAAAATTCTCAGATCCGTTTCGTTCTGAAGGTGTTTGAATTCTTCTAGAGTATCATTCGAAAATCAACTCTATTGAGATTCGATATGACTCAGAATCGATCGTAGCTTTCGTAGAATGATATGAACCCGCAATGGTTCTTATTGCAACTGTGTAGGTTAGAATTTTGTTTAACGTACCATTAGAGCTATTCAGTCCGGTATCGAGCAACATTAACATTCTTATCTCTAGTCTGTCACACAGCGAGAACGTCAAAGTTCGAAGTGAGGAACGTATTATAATTAATAGTCGATGATACGCGAGGATCGTAAACAAAAGCGGTGATAAATGAATTATAACTTGATACCAGATAATGCGACCTGTGGGTTGTAAATCGTGTTTTCGTAACCGACCGGTCAGTTGGTAAATTTTAGGGTTCCGTAAATACTCTAACGTAATATTTTGGATTCATAAAAACTTGTGTTGCCATAAAAACTTTATAAAAATAATAGAACCGAGTTCTTGTTCGTTCGATTCTTGGGTCGGGATAAATATATATATATTATTGGGTTTTTTTAACATGAAATTTCCAGTAGCAAATGTGTGTCCGGTTTATGTGAATACGTGCACACCCTATTAGGTGGAACTGGTGAAATGTGGGGGTATTACACTCCCCTGCTTTCCCGTTAGAGGAAATAGAGGCGTAATGCGCGTAATATCATGTTATATTGATTTGTATAAAAACGTTAAGTAATACCTATATATTATTTCGCCTGGACATATCAGCTATCTGGAAAAAGTTATTAACATTATTCTTCAATATGTCAGTCAGTCAGTCTTAGTTCTCAAAATAATGAAACATATTTATAACAGGTTTCATATATAATAATAAGTCTGAGGGAACAAAAGTTTGATATTTTAGTGATCAAAGAAAATATATTTTAGAAAATACTAATACAATTTTGGGTCACCGACCTTTAGATCATATAGGTATTGTGCGATCAATGTAGTATCAGTATTATTTAATCCGTTAACCAACCTATTAACTTAAGGCCACACGCCGCAAAAGAAGACCGTAAGATGAAAGGAGAGAAGTATCCAACAGTAGAATGATAGAAGGCTTTCTGCTGATGTTGATTATGAATCTCATCTGATAGCCTATTCCAATAAATTAAAATGTATAGTTCTAAATTTCATACGATATGGATTACTCGTAAACTTATAAAAATCTCAAATAATGCATATAATATATCAAAATAATATTAATATTTAACAATTATAATGCAAATTGAGCAAAAAAATTTGCATTGGATTTTAACTTAAAAAATAATTAAATAATATTTATTATAGATATAAGAACAATTTAATAGGATTTAAGTAATTAAAAACAAGGTATAATTGACATATAATTGCCAGGAAAACGTTTTGTTTCAATTTTAATGGGTTTTTCATCGTATCTACAACAATTAAGTTTTTTGTATAACATTTTTGAAATTTATTAATAATTTATTAAATTACATTACAATAAATAAAAATATACACCGTAATATTAGCTGTTCATTATAATGATGTTTAATATGATGAATAATTAAAGTTATTTTTGGTAATAAGAC
>DWDT01000458.1:0-21010 GCA_018245595.1 Microceris scylla
CAACCCGCACTTGGCCAGCGTGGCAGACTATGGCCTTAACCCTCTTAATATGAGAGGAGACCCGTATTCTAACAGTGTAATGATAATGGGTCGATTATTACGATTATTAGAGTGAATAGGCATTTTCTAGGAGGGCGTGCTACATGCTAAGCTGCTTCTCGTTTTCTATCAGGTGGGATTGCAGCCAAACGCAAGCCTATTTCTACATTGTATAGTCAAAATGCTTTTTAAAGATAGTTTTGGATTTTTACATCTTAAGTGATAGAATAGATGGATTGATAAGAAAAATATATTTCTATGCAAGTAATATAAAATTGATAAAGGAACTTACAGTTTTAGAATAACCGCTGCCCGCGCTGCCATCGGAGGAGTTGCTGAGCCGCCGCTCGCTGGTGGCGGGCGGCGACCACGTGGCGCCGCTGTCGGAGGGCATGCTCACGGCATAGCACCCCGCGGTACCACACGACACTGCACTACACTCACTGCATTCACTCACTCACCACCGCGGTTCATCTTACGCGGCTACCTGCAACAGAACGCACTGTTAACACTTGCTACAGGAACGTTGATGGTGCGGACATATAACAACAATGGTGTGTGAAAAAAATGGGTGTACAATGCGAATGTTGATCGGTGCAGGTACTAACTACTACACATACTAATGACTCATCTAACTTGACAAAATAGGTCATGCATTGACAGATGGCGAATAAAGTCTTAAAAACCTGCGTGCCTGTATAAAAGAGTTACGAATGTTAAAAAACACATCACATTTGCAAGGATAGATGTCAACAAATAATTAAAATATGTTCGTTAGCAATGAATATCTTCCAGCCGTCGGTGAACATGATAATAAGTAGGTGAGGCGTAGCAGAGGATTAGATACACAAAATGGCAGCGGTTGTAAAACAAATAATTTATCGCAGTTGATAAAATGCCTGCAATACCATTAAACTGAAACCTACTTATTGTAAAACGGTGCGTTAAGAACAGGATAATATTTGAAATATTTTTATACCAATAAGAAGCAATGGTTCCGGTATCTGGTATTGAAATACGTTGGCGACATTTTTGCAAAAAAACTATTTATTTAATTAATTACAGATTTATGTACACATACGAATTTCCATTAAAAAAAGAATGGAATGATATCTATACTACATACATACATATACTACATGTATGGGAATTGCATGTTACGAAACCAATACATTTCTGATAAATGAGGAACGAATTTAACAGCTAAAACACGATTGAGAGCACAATTAATAAATATTCGGAGACACAATGACAATGATGCAAACAGTTCTAAGTACACAACTCGCTGAAATCGACTATCCGTACAAGACTATGCCAGTTCTTGTGAATCGGACACAAAAAACTCGCCATGATTTGCGTTCGGTAAAAAATAATGAGGTTACAACGAACGTGGAGTGGATTATGTATCATTCGCTCACCGCTCGCTGCGAACGAATGATAACATGCAGCGAAGATAAAGTTTACACAGCTCAGATAATTATGCTGATGAAGATAATTGCTTTGATTATAAGATAAAAGAAAAAAGAAAAACTGAAAGTGAATATTAACTGGTAAATATACGATGTGACCAACGTTCCAACTAGTTAATACTTCGATAAAATAGGCTTCGAGAAAATACAATTTACTTTGTTATTAAGAAAAATAGGCGAAGATTGACATTATTGTGTTTATCGACAAAATCAGTACATAGCTTTTAAAAAACGTAACAGGGTAATATCACGCCTGTATTCCCCGAAAAGGTAGACACCCCGAAAGGTAGACAAACAGAGGAACGGTGAGGGACAGAAGAGAGGAAAACATCTTCTTATTTTATCAGTTACGTTTACGGAAGGTTACAGGAACGTTTACGTTCCATCTATACTAATAATATAAAAGTGACGAGTTTTTTGGAATTTAGAGCTTTCCTTTCGTGCGCTAAGTAAACGGTGAAAGTTACTCAAAAATCATGTATTACAAAATTGTTCCCCTCTAAAAGTTTTAAATAAAAGTCCGCGACAGCATATGTCTAGCTTTTAACGTCAACCCACTATAACCATTTTTATGGTTAACAAAATAGTTCTTAAATAATACATTATATTTGGGAAGGTGTTTTAATAAACATGATATTAATCCTTATCCAAATGAGTAAGTTATAAGGTTCTTTTATTAAAAACACTTTTATGTTTTCTTAATTGATTTCTAAATAATAAAATCCACGCGGACGAAGTCGCGGGCACAGCTAGGTATTAATAATACTGATAGTTTCTGCTGGCAGAATCAATCTCGGACTCCTTAATCACAGGTTTTTGTTCATATAACTGTTTTCACGTATGTTTGAACACTGTCAGAAATGTATGAATGTACAACTTTATAACGTTACTAATTGCTTTAGTTAACCATTCAATCTGTTTATTTGATTCCTTCATGACATGATTTGTTTTAAAATGGATTTAGAACGCGCTCGATGTCCAATAGATGTTGGAGAACGTGTTTATTTAACCTCAAATGGACCTCGAACAAATCTAGGGCTATGTAGTTACGTTGTGTCTTAGTATCTCTGCCTATCACTGCATTGAAATCGAAACAATAGTAAGCATTGTTGTTGTTAACGGCGAAAAAACAGGTGGGAATCTGAATCGACAAATTTTGTATGGATGCGTAATGAGATTAGGAAGTTGTTTATTATTTCCTACGTATTATACAACTTAGGCATAATTTCCTATAAATTTTCCTATTCCAGTTAAATAATGAATGCTTATATGTTAAAATAATATGCTTTTAAAAAAATTTACGATATTACATGTGCATGTTCAGCCAGCAACATGGAGTTGGAATACGATCGGAAGTTCGAGGAGATGAAGAAGTATATACCGTTCCTGGAGAATATGATAAAAAGATTGGAGACCACGAACAGCGGTGGCAACAATCCTCGGAAAGCGCAGCTCGACAAGATTAGATCGCTAAGAGATTTACTTTTGGACAAGAAGAAAAGGTTGAATTCACTTATTTTACTGAACGTATTTTGTTTTTGAATGTAGAAAAATAACAGATCTGTAAGGATAGATATAGCGGCACTCAGTGCTCTCTGTTTACCCACTGAGGGATTTGGTGTGAAGATATAAAATTAATGACTTTATTTTACAAAATTTGCTTGCAATCGAATTTTTGTAATTAAAATACCAAAATTAATATTGCACCGAAGTCTCGGGTTCCAATCTCTGGCTGTTACTAATTTATGTATTATTTATGTTATAACATTGAAGGGGAAAGTGCGAGGAAAATTGCAAACATTTTAAATAAATATGCTGTTCTCTATCTCACCCGTATGATTAACAGTTGACAGTAGTTATAAATACACTACAGGTTTAATAAATACACTACAGGTGATTAATAATCATTATTAAAAACATTGACATTTTTTTTACATTTCAGAATGAAAATGGAGAACTTACTAAAATGCGAACAGGTCCTGATCAACCTGTATGCGAAAGTTGAACAGGTGTGCTTTTTACATTATTTGAATGGTATTTATAGCATCTGTGTGTGTAATAATAACTCGTACATCTTTTATTTTTCATTTCTAGAGGGACTCGTTGTCAGACACAAACAAGAAAAACACAGAGCCGAGCCAAAAGGATAATAAGAGTGATTTGAGTCTTGTTAGAAATAAATTGAAGTCCGTTGTTTCCAAACTACACGATGAGACACCTGATACTTTGCCTGAAATTGCAAAACCGGTAAACATTGAAGTGGATTGTACACCAGGAAGCAAGGAGCCGGCGTTGTTTCAAAGAAGACCTACTAAAGTTTCACTTCCGCCATCTGAGTCTCCGAGCAAGCACAGTGACGATAATCCGTCAATAAATAAACGTCATTACACCCGTGTATTGATGTCTCCAGAACCAAAAACTTCGGAATGGTCAGCGAGTGTAGACACAGATAAAGAAAAACCACTTTTTAGCCGACGGTCGCCTAGAAGGTCACCACGAAGATATTCACCGTCCTATAAAAGGGAAAGAAAAAAGTCTTCCAAGCAACGATCTAAATCTAGCCAACAAACTAAAGACTTAAATATTACTTTAAATGTGCCAGAAGAAAGCTTAAATTCTTTGAACACCAAAGATATTTTGTCTAGGATTATTAATTGCAGTGACAATGATGTGGACATTGATACGTTACGTGGGCTTAGGTCTCAAATTCTGGGTGAATTGAAGCAGACCGGGGCGAAAGATGACATATCTGACTTAATCCTCAAATCATATAAAAAGAAAGGGAAACGGTCTAAAAAAAGAGATGAAGTAGAAGAAGGTGAAATATCAGACAGTGAAAGTGAAGCTATCGAAAACATTTATGGAAGTCTCGTTGTTGTCAATAAAGATAAAGAAAGTTCAAATAGTAGTAAGATATCGCCTGATAAGCAACAGCCACGCAAAATACAGATTTGTCTTGTTATAAATTCCGATAAAGAAAGTGATAAGACAGCAAATGATCAGAAATTGAGTGCCACACTCGACGATACTGAGTTTGAAGCATATACGGATGAAACGTCTACTAATGTAGGTAAAATTTCAGACAAGGTACAGGATAGAAACATCCACGAAAAAACTAAGGTGGATAAAAATGAAAAAGAAAAAAATACACAGGCAAGCGAAAAGAACAATTATGAACAAGAAAATAAAAAACATGAAGTACATAAAAATAAAGGTGCAGACAAAAAGTGCAAACCTAATGAATCTAAAGCTGAAGATAATAAAAGCACAAATAATCAAATTCATAGTATATCTCAAGAAAAATCTGATCTTATTTCTAATGAATGTCGCCAAGCTAATTTTTATCAACCGTTAAAAGAAGAAAAGAGCAAATCTGAAGAATTACTTGGAAAAGATGTTTCTAGTAAGTCAAGTGAAGAGAATATTGATGGTAGTAGTGACAATGTTACTAAGATTATAGAAATTGCAAGAAATATACAGACCAAGAATTCAAGTGTGAAAAAGGATGTGAAGAAAATTATTGTATCAGAAATAGATATCTTACAAGCTTTGAAGAAAGAAATTTTAAGTGAAACTGTAACAGTACCGGTTTCGAACGCAATGACACCGCCACTACATCTACCAAAAGTAACAAAAGTTACCAGTACTTTAGAAACGTCCAAAAAGAGAATCTCAATAGAAAATTACAAACAAAAATCTGTTCCTTCATTACAACATGCACTATTTACAGCTGAAAAATATCATGGATCATCAAAGGATGACAACTCTAAGAAGCAAAGTCTTAAGCTTACCGAAAAAGAATGCGAAAGATTCAACGTTCCGCCTACTTTAAGATCTGAGGATAGTTCCGACGATGAGGAAGGATCAAGTATTTCTGTCGATGAAATTTATAGAAACTTAGCTCCGAAGTCACCCGATCACGATGATTTTGCCGATGCGGGTATAAAACCTCCTGTTATTATTCCAAGTGATCCCGTTTCAAAGGTGGTGACGATCTCTAAAGGTGATATAGATATGAGAACTGTAATGTCCATTGGATCTCCTGTTGCTTTTGGTGGTTTTAGTAAAATTATGTCATCTCCTTTATTGAGCAATGAGAATGTTATTGATCAAACAAATTGTGAGAAAGGCAATACTAATGAAAATATAAGAAACTCTATATCAGATCTACGAATGAGAAAAGAATCTAATCAGTGTACGCTTAATAATAGCCCTAATTCTTACTTGAATAATTCTGAGCGGCCACCGAGACCTGGAGTAAACTATCAGACCATTGCCCCTAACATGTCACCAAGTATAACAAAGACTATACCCCCACTTATGTCATTGAATGTATCTTCATGTATGACACCAAATTTAAGTCCTACTCTAGCGCCAAGTATGAATCCAATGACAACACCAATATTGAATCCAAATATGGCACCACTATGTATGAATAACGGTATGACGCCTAATTTGCCTCCAGGTTTGAATCCGAGTATGACGCCAAGTAGAAATCCGGGCATGATCCCAGGTGTGAATCCTATGATGGCCTCAATTTTAACACCAAACGCAAGATCCTACGAAATGACACCCCGGCAAAATTTTGATAATGATGATTATACCAACCAAAAACATGTTTATGCCCCAATATTTCCTACATTTGAACCACGTGATCCGCAAGAAAATGAAATCCATAATACACAGTTACTTTATTCTAATAATTCAGTATGGGATGATCGGAACACTCACAGTTTGCAAAGAGAGATGGACTATCAGAGACTTAAGAATGACAGATATCAAAGAGACGCGTATAATCGATTGGATAGTCCACAAATGCGCATGGATTGTCCAGCAACACCAAACCCTTCATTTGGTAGAATGGAAACACCCATGACGCCAGTTCATTCTTTCGGTAGATCAGATTGTCCAATGACACCTACTCATCCATATGGCCGATCTGAATCCAATATGACACCGACAAATGCGTTTGGAAGAAATGATTATCATCATAATTCATCTATGTCGAGCCACAAGTATAACAAATCGCAAGATCCAAGATTGAACCGAGGATCTGACTATGGCAACTATTTAGGTCGGAGTGATGAAAGAAATCGTGGTTATTTTAAAGAAAATCGTTCATCTGATAACACTTATAAATATCGCAGAGGTGGTCAAGATACCCCAGGTCGGGAACACAGTGTCGGACGTTCTCTGTCTAGGGACTACGATACTCATGGATCACGGAAAAATGATTATCGGTACCAAAAAGAAAAGTCCAAAAGTTTCGATGACTTTAATAGAAGGAAGAATTATCGGGCACGAAGTATAGGGCGAATGAATCCATCTGAAGATAGCTATTCATCACCCGTTGAACGTGGAAGACCATTTGTCAGGGAACGATCAATGGACAAATCTATATCTGTGTTATCACACACAGGGCGATCGTTTAATATTGACACGAGTTTTAAAAGAACATTTCAAGATATAAAATCATCTTCGGTTAATATGTCATTCGATGCTCGAAGACAACGTGCTGCTAGTGTTGGGCGTTCTTTACGCGAATATCCACGTGAGGATATTAAGCGACCCGTTACTACAAATACTAGATTTAAGTTAGATCGCAGAAGTCCAGAACGCAGAAGTCCAGATCGGCGAAAGGCTTTGGATTTTAGACGGGCACGTAGCGTTGGAAGGGAACTCAAAGATTATAAATTGGAAAAAAATTTCAAAGACATAAAAGCAGATTTACGGTCTTACAAATTTGACAGTTTTGAAAAGAAACTACAGACACGCGACGATAGAGGTAAAAGTCGAGATAGAAATACGAATGTAAAGTCTAAACCAGTTGAAGTAAAAAGTAACCGTGAATCACGTAGTAGATTACGAGATTGTGACACGATAAATGATAGAAAAAATTACGATTCATTCAATTATTCCCCGAAGAAAAATTATCGTGACCCTAGATTGCGGCGGGAAATAAATGAAGAGAGAATTACAAAGGATAAATATAAACTTAAAGACAGAAATGAAGGTGATTCACGGGATAAAACCTATGGTATAGTATATTCAAATGATAATATAGCTAAAGGTAGGATTTTAGCATCGGCAGCTGGTGTTAGAAATTTTAAAATACCGAAAATAAAGCGATCAGTTGAGGAATACGATGATGGTAACAAAGTAAATGAAAATAAAAGGGAAATATTAACTAAAAAGGATATAAAAGTAGTTGAGATAGATAATGTTAAATTAAAAAAAAATGAAAGTGATGTTAAATTAAGAAAAAATGAAAATGAAAGTAAGGGTAACAAAACAGAAAAAAGTATGATAAATAAGCTTACGGATATAGATAAAGATCAGTCTTCCATGACATTGGAAAAAAACAAATTACGGAATACTTCTTTGTTAAGTAACAATAAAGATAACGATAATAGTGAAGAGGAAGGTAAATCTATAAATATTGATAAAGATTGGACTGCCGTGCAATCGGAAAAATCTGAATTGCAGAAAGCTTCTTTGTTAAGAAAAAATGAAGAAAGAAAAGATAGTCAAGAGGATGATTCAGACGGTATGATTGCAATATCTGAAGTATGTGAAAGGCGAATTACAAGGTCTGCGAAAAAAGTTTTAACTCATTTAAGAATACGTAATAAGGAGAGGTCTGTGCAGAGACTACGAAGAATAAGGAAGCCTTTGTTATACGACTCTGATTCAGATTCCCAAAATAGTACAAAAAATATTGAAAAAGAAACGAAAAAAAAGGTACAAACTACAAATATTGAGGTAAATGAAATTGAAGACAAACAGACTGATGACGCTGAAGCTGAAAAAATTATAATGAAGGAAAATACTTTGGGTATGAGAAAGGATGAAAGCACAGGAAGTCCAAAACCGTTCAGTACTTCTCAGGAAAAAAATAAAATTGTTAACAATCCCGAATTGAAACCGGCACCAGCCTCAAAAAACGTTTTGTGCGATGAACAAAATGATTCATTAGATATTAATTTTGGAGATGATATGTTTTCCGATAATATTGCGTCAGGATCTGTGCTTGATAATATTAATGCTTTGATAGCGGATTTAGATAATGGAATAGAAGCACCTAAGATTAATGAAATTAACGACAAATTCATAAAGAATATAGTGGGTAGTATTTCTTCTAATGACTCTCCAATTCCAATAGAAGTAAACGAGCGTGATTTTGCTTCTGATATAATGATTGGTGAAAAACTTGGTTTTAACGATGTTAGTCAAGATGGTGAAGAAATTACTGGCAATAAAAATGAGAAAATCGGTATAGTAGTAAAAGTTTCGGAAACCAGAAATGATATTGAAAATGTTAATGAATTTATGCAACTAGAAAATAAGTTAGATGTCCTAAGTGGAACTGTGGGTAAAAAAAGTGACGTTCATGAGGTGTTGCCCACAATGATTGCCGAAAATTGTCATGAGCCTGATATGCTAGTAACATCGGATGATATTACCAGAGAATTCCGTGAAATCTTAAATACGTTTAATAATGACGCTATTGATTCTACCACGGCAAGTGATGGTAAGCCAGGCGAGGTACTAAAAGAGTTAAAAGTTGCAGGGACAGTCACAGAGGCGACAAGTTATTTTGTACCGGATAGTACCATTAATTCAAGTGAAGCAAGCGCAATTGATAGTAAAGATTTTCAGCGCAATGTTCCGGACAGTACAAACGAATCTGTTGATATGAATAGCGATATTACCTCGACTCATAATCCGGCTGATGTGTTATTCAAAGAGCAATCTGTAGCATCTTCGTCCTGTATCGATAATTTGCCTCGCATTGATTCAATTGGTAAGTTATTATCCATTTTGGAAGACAAAAACAAAATTAAGGAGTTAATTACCATGCTTGGTAAGGATTCGACGGAAAATGAAAAACTAAAGAAAAAACTAGAAAAACTTAGTGAAATTGTTTCAGATGATAGAGAAAATATGCAAGAAGAACACAATAAACATGGCACTGAAATTGTTAGTCCTATGAATGAAGTCCTAAAAAAAGACGAGAATAGTATTGATACATCACTGTCGACAAGCAGTAAGAACCAATTAGATATTGGTAAGGAATTACCTGAAAATAAATCAGTTGAAGTACATATACAAAACAGTACAGAGCAAGAACCACCTAGTATCGAAAAGGCTGTAACTAGTGAACTCAATAAAATTGAGAACGAAGTACAGAGCGAATATGCAAATGAACAATATGTTGAACAACATGAAAAAGTTTTAGAGGGACAAGAGTCGCAAGCAAATGATAATAAAGGATTCGAAGAAAGGGTTCCTGCTAATACGAATGTTGAAGACAATACAAATGAAGCGATTCAAAGTGTTGTCGAAGCAAGTTCAGTTCACGACACATCTGAGGATTTAGATGAAGTTAACAACAAAGAAAGTATGCTTATAGAATTGCCATCTGTACCATTAAAGCCTCGAAAGAAAAGTGTGAAAAAATCAAAATTCAGTAAAAAAGGAAAATCAAAACTTGCCAAAAGTCTACAGCAAAATAAAGAAAAGTGTACGACGAGATCGGAAGCTGGAAATGTTCAGGAAAAACTCCCAGTTCCTAAGAAACCTTCAAGAGAATTATTGAAATTGCACGAAGATATACGAGAAATGTCTATAAGTGATGACATCCTTAATGCAACCAGTATAAGGAGGTGTCGTTTAGCTAAAATGGTAGATGACAAAAACTCGAAAGTAGAATCACAGTCCAGTGAGGCAGAGCCAATAGTGGTATTGGAAAAAATTAAAGGTAAAGATATGTCCGGTGAAACTAGATCCAATCCAATAGAAAGGACAAGTAATAAAAGGATCGCTAAAGTCAAATCTAATGTTCCTAAAGAAGAAATTGCAGAAACCAAAAATAAAGAAAAAACGAAATACAAGCCAGGGCCTAAATCTAAGACTAACAGACTACGAGACGATCCATATGTTTTTAAAACGGATTCTGTTGCCGATTCTAATATCACAGTGGACAGCAAAGATCAAAATATAGATAGTGACTCAGGAGATTCATTGAAGAGTTTCGGAAGTTCAGAATTACTAGTTAATTTAAAAAAGAAGGTGAAACGTAAAAAACGAACTTGGAAGTTGGGAGTGATAAAGACCAAGGCGGCTAAAAAAAAGAAAGACTTAAAAAATGCTGAATCTTCTATACCCGACGAATCTACCCAAGAACACGTAAGTCCTGTTGAAAATAAGATCCCTATGGTCAAAATACCAAACATTCATTGCTTTACAGATAAAATGTATTGTTTTAATAAAAATGTTAGTGTTTATTCGTGTTGTCTCTGCGAGTACACTGGAAGAGATATAGTTATTCACTACAAAAAGCATCATCCTCATTCGGAGATTCCTTTATCTAGGCTAAACCCACTAACAGCTGAAGAGGCAATAAAACAATGTGAAGTTATGAACTTACAAGCAGTTAGTAAATTGAAAACCTTAAAGTACGTTTGTCGGTTTTGCTTCAAAGAGTTTACGAAAACTAATACAGCGTTAGAAAGGTTTTTTTGGCATGTTGTTAGTGAGCACACAGGGGAGTATAAACAAGCTTGTGCAGAGTGCGTCGATGTAAGTAAGTGCCCTTTTAATTTATACATACCACCGCCACCAAGGAGCCTCTACGGACAACTCATTGGATATATATGTGGAAGATGTAATTTTACCCAGGTGTCGCTAGAGAATCTTAAAACACACGTAATAATTCGTCATGACGATGAGCAAACAGAAGTATTCAGTATAAATTTGGCAGAGATTCCGAGGAAAGTTCTACAATCTCTTTTAGCGAAATCGAGGGAATCTTCTACTGAGACTCCACGCGTGTTACGCAGTACACGTTCCAACCAAAATCTAACGGATCTCAATGACGATTGTAGTGATTTCAGTGATAGCGTAGATCGTTATTCTCATGATAAATATATTGAGGGTAACAATTCGCTTGGGACGTCGAAAAGTGCTCCGAAAAATATAATTCAATCGAAGTTGGTTTTTGAGAATGATGATATGAGTGACACGTCCAGTTACTCGAAAAACGATGAAATTATCAAAGCTGGTATCAAATTAGAACGCGACGACGACAGTCAAGACTCTCAATGTGACGACGTTTTAGACAATTTCACAGAACCTACTGAGGATATCGTAAGAGCAGACGATCAAACGGAAACAGTTTCCAACGATGTGTTTGTCTATCCTCATTTTAAAATACGCATTAGTGATTCTGGTACGAAAGAATATATATGTTGTATTAACGGGATTGAACATTATAGGACCACTTTGCTTATTTCATTAAAGAAACATGTGCAAATGAAACATTCCGAAAATTGGGATGGTTACTGTTTTGTTTGTAAAGTAATCGTTACGAGTCAGGGAAGACATATATTCAAAGATTGCTTGCAACACTTTCTCGACAAGCACATGGACAATTATCCCATCACAGGAAATGTTGACGAATCAACAATAAATAACAGCGTAAAAATGGAAACTTCGACACCCATTAAGGATACCTCTGGACCATCCTATATTAATGTGCGTCCGCTGTTTGAGCTAATTTCCTCCGCGGGATCGACTCAGACATCGGAAAAAAGTTCATCTTTGCCAAAAATACACAGCGTTGTAAGTCTTGGTACTGAAGGAGATGCGGGCGAATTGTGTAAATACGAGGAGGCGCAAGCGGAGGTGATGTCGAAGAAACATCGCGTCGTACTAGAGACGATGTTGTGGCCTGAAAAGTTGAAACAAATTTTCAAATGCGCTGGACGCTTTTGTTCTTATACAACGGACAACGTGGAGGAAGCTTTGGTTCACGCTTCGACTCATCAAAAGATTGGGGGCGAGAACTCTTTGAACTGTGCATATTGTGACTTCAATGCGAAAGGAAATGCTATTGATTTAGTGATGCACGTGTTTAAGACATACAGTCACTGCGCATATGCGTGCGGCAAATGCTTCTATCGAGCTTCAGTGAGTCAGCTGGTCTATGCGCATGTGAAAAGAGTTCACGCTGATTTGAATGCCGATGATGTAGCCGTTTTGAACACGGGTACCACAATGCAGGATGACACGAAAGATGATATGCTTCCACGCGACCAAGCCGTGTTGCACTACATGTGTAAAAACAGTAAGTATTGATTTATTAAACGTGAGTTTTTTAATAATTAGTAGTCTGGACCGCGGTAAAGTAATAAAGGCCTTTGTCTATTGGTCTTAGTCTTTGAGCATTTCCTATAATAGAACATTTTAGTCCTTATTAATTAATCCAGAAGTCTTTTTAATTCAGAAAATAAATATTTTCGAATGTGCCCCGCCATAGTAATTTTGTTTTTCGTATTTTCCATACCTTAATAGATTATCTGATTTACGTTATAGCTTACACTTTATAAAACATGTCACGATACTAATAACAGCTTAAATATTTATAGGAGACGCCGAAACCGATGCAGACTGTCAGTTTAAATCTTTCATATTGACGAAGTTCCGAGAACATTTGCAAACGAAACATGAAAAAGACGAGGAATATATGTGTTATGTAAGCATATCTTGGTTAGAATTTGTTCATATGTTAGCAATTATTGCTTATGTGCTTATTATTGTTACTATTACTTGGTTGTGCTTTTAGCTTTGAATATTAAGTTTTGTAAGTATGCTATTTGTGTAAATATATGTACATAAACATTTTGTTATATTACTGTGTTCTGTTGATGCAAATCTCAACATTTCATTTACTGCATGGAATTTATTGACCTGTTTTGCTTTGGACATGGAAGCGATCAAAAACATTTCAATGCTGCTTATTTATGTTGTTACTCTAGTGTTTTTCATTAAATATGTAGTCATATAAGAAATGATTTTGATCAATTGTGTGTTTGTGAGTATATTGCTTTTGATGTGCAGATTTGCAACACGTCTGTGCCATCGCCGAAGCTGCTGTCTCATCACTTGAAGAGTCATGGTCTGAGGATTTACCAATGCTGTCGCTGTTTGTTTGGTGCTGACAACGAGACTGAACTGTTGGCTCACGCATCCGAAAAACACCCCCTAAAACAGCCAAAAGCCTATCTCAGAATAATAACGCATAAGGTTTGTATTCACTGCATTTCAAATACGCAGTTTATTTGAAATTTAATCGTGGGATTTTCGTGTAACGTCAGTGCATTATATCCGGTATTATAGAACAATAAATCCCTAAAACGGTCAGTCAATGTGTGAAAGTAACTATGTATTATGTTATATTTCACTCGCTGTACAGTATTCAATGTAAATATTTTTTATAAAGTTTTACTTTAATTTTATTTTAAACACGTAGTTTAACAAAATGTAAACAATCTGACTGATGCCTGCCTTGACTGCCTTGTTGGTCGTGTTGGTTGCAAGTGTGACTGCCGATCGGGAGGTTCCGGGTTCGATTCCCGGGTCGAACACTACAAAAATTTTCTAATTTAGATTTTCTAGTAGTGGTTCGGAGTCTGGATATATGCCCGATGCATGGCAATAGGCTCACCACCTATTCCATGGGATTTAAACGTAACTGGTAAAACATGGGAGTGTACTACACTCCTCTGCCTACCCATTGGGGATTACAGGTGTGATTTACGTTTGTTACATTACGTAATGATCATTTTATATCAACTTGTTATGTGCCCTAGACAAGCAAGCCCTCTACTACAAATGGTCTGTGCTTAAAGGTCTCTGGCCACTAACAATTTTCTAAGCAAAAAAAATTTAATTCATAAAATTATTATTAAGTATTGTCTTAATTAAAATTGAGAAATATTTATGCTGATCTAGGCTATAATGTATTTAAGTGCTTGTATACTAATTATCTTTTGTTATGAAACTTTTTATCATTATTTTATTGTAATAATAAAACCCTAAACATTACCTAGCAGGACTCCTAGATTCCCACAAATCTTGTAAATTGCTGTAAAACGGTGGATTGCACATACAAAAATGGAATTTCTGTGTTTTTCCATCTTGAAATACAAAATCGAGGACTGATGTGGTTGGATTCTTTCTCACTGTAATGATTATTATTCTTCATAACTGAAATAAACAACTTTAAAAATACTGGTTATAAAACAAACATGGAGTATAATAAATATAAAAAATGATAATGTTTCCTCAATGAGAGAATGTATGTAAATGGATACATTAATTCACATCATTAACATCATCAGCCTGTTTAAGTCCTGCTCCTCCTCCTGCTGGACAAAGGCCACCTCTGCAAAGATTTTGCCCATGTCCATACTGGGCATGCAGGTTGGAAATCATAGGGCATCATTATTTCAAGTATTATATGATCAGGCAGATCATAAAGTTTACACATACCATCTGGTGTGTGATATTTAATAGTATATTTAAAATATTGCTAAACAAATACACTTGTTTAGACACAATTTTTTCTAGAATTTTTTTACATAATATCTCATTTTTATATCTGCAAGGTATTCAATTAACTAACCTTGTATCAGATCCTGTAAATTGTTCTTTTCAATATTGCTTAATGCTTTTTTAAGGCTGTCTTCATCACTTTCTGTTCCAATCATACACCATTTGTTTTTGATGGCAGCCAGAATTGGATATATGGCACATGCTCCCGTACCTATTCAAATAAATATACCTAATAATTATACTTATCTGTTGATCTAGTGGTCGCAAGTTGTTTTTTCTTATGAGGGAGATTCTGTGGTCAATGTCAGTCATAAAAAGTATTATTAGACTTTTCTAACCAGACATTCCTAGTTGTCAACAGACTACATTAATTGTATCCAGTGTATGGTAACAGGCTCACCTCCTATTCCAGTGGTCACATAGCATAATAAGGGTAAAAATCAGAATAGTACCCTCCTTTGCCTAACCTTGCTGAGAAATACAGGTATGATAATATGTTTTGTTAGGTATTTACACATTTATATTTAGTATTCCTGTCATTGAGTTCTTGATCGCTAAACAAACCCAACACACAACTTCATGTTATTAATATTATGTTCAATTTTGATGGGCAACAATATTATTTAAAAATTGGTGTATATAATATACATGCATACCTATATCTAATCCTATTACAGCCTCATTGATCTTTATTGCATTTAATAGATCTTCTATCCACAGTACATAATTGAGTCTCAGTGGTAGTGTTGGCACCAATCTGTCGTCGGGAATTTCTATGTCAACATTGAAATCTGACTTTAGCAAACATTTTGTCAAGACACGAAGAGCATGTGGATTTTTAAAGTCAATGCTGACTCTGCCAGCAACATCCTGAAATATTAATGTTTAAATGTTAAGTGCTTAACCCTTCGGGGCACGGTGATATTCATAATGTCCCACCTTTTTGATGCGTAATAACGCATTGTAGAATATATTTTGGAACATACTCAACATATTTTGACCAGCCTCAAAATATTGGAATAACTACTCAAACAGTTTTTTCTGATCTTTCTTATTTACTCACCAATTTTGTACAACTTTGAACGTAATAATATTTATGTGCAATGAGGGTATTTTTATTTTCTAAAATTTTGTGTCTCAAACGATTAAATAAGAATTTGTGTGTAACGTAATTGTTAATAGTGACATTGTACATACCACATTAGCTATTTCTGAAAATTCCTTAAAACTTTTTGCTAATTTAGCGAAGTCTGGTGGAGTTTTATATATATTTCGAGGATGCATAAATTTGTTTAAGGCCATATTTTGAACTTTATACTATTATGTTGTCTAATAAAAGTACAATTATTATCTGACTAGAAACAAAATCTAAATATAACGAAATACTTATTTTTTTATGCAGAGTCTTCCGCTATTGGTTTAATATTTAAGAAAACTTAATTGGTTTAGTTAGTCAATAACCATCAGCACACTGTCACAATTCACATTTCACAATGAATTTATTCACTAAAATGGCAGTTCGTGTTGGTTTTTGACATTCCATAATTATTTTTCTAATGACAGTAAATACTGATTACTGATTTAATGCAACCGGAATAACAAAAAAAAGTGTTTGTTATTTTCAATTTAAAATTTTTAGGTGTATCTAAGATTGCTGTTTATAGTAATGAAAACTTTTATTTATTCGGATATATATTTAATGTCTGTCCAACATCTATAAATAAAATTTATCATCATCAGCCTATCTTAGTCCACTACTGGACATAGGCCTCCCCGAAAAGAGGGTTTATGCCCGTAATCTCCACGCTGGGCATGCGGGTTGAAGATCACAGGGCACAGCTTTTCGCACCGCCAACGCTGCTGCCCGTCGGCGGCCAGGGCATTTAGTCGTGCCTATTTAGGCTGCGCTATACCGCAATAAGCCGGTTTCCAGAGCCTAGTCTGTTATAGCAAGGCGTACCACGTGCAGATGAGGTTGGCTTGGGCTCCTGAGATGGTGGTGCGAACTCCTTACACCCTAAAATTATCGAGTATAAAATGTCATCATCATCATAATCATCATCAAACTATTACGATCCACTTCTGGACATAGGTTTCTCCAAGGACGTGCCACTGAGCTCGATCTTTAGCTTCTCGCAACCAACCACTGCCAGCCACTTTGCGTATATCGTCACTCCAACTAGGTGGAGGGCGTTCTATACTATGTTTCCCAAGTCGCGGTCTCCACTCCAGAACACGTCTGCTCCAGCGGCTATTGGTTCTGCGACAGATGTGATCAGCCTACTGCCACTTCAGCTTGGTAATCCTTTGGGCTATGTCGATAACTTTGGTCCTCTGTCGGATCGCCTCATTTCTGATGCGATCCTTCAGAGAGACGCTGAGCATAGCCTTTTCCATAGCTCGCTGAGCGACCTTAAATTGGTGGACCAGTCGTACCGACAGTGTCCACGTCTCCGCTCTGCAGGTCATGACAGGTAGGACGCACTCATTAAAGACTTTTGACTTTAAACTTTGTGGTATGGGTGACGAAAAGACTTGAAGTTTCTTAAATGCCGCCCAAACAAGCTCTATGCTTCTGCAAGTTTCCCTCTCGAAATTGTATATTCTAATGTACAGAGACCTAAATATGATATTTCGTATTCTCTTTCTCTACTTCGTCCAGGTCATATAAAAAAACGTTCAAATGCATTGTGAACTTTGATGGCAAAATTATCTAGTTATGTTACACTACATCGTATGAAATAATTTATGCTTGTTCTTCTATAATTGGAATTCTACATCAGTAAGAACCAAAGTGATAGCAGAGCAAGCATTTTATTACATATCTAACTCTTTTTCTTTTTGCTCTAGTGCAAACCGATAATAACCAAAAATATTTTAATTTCGTTATTATAACCTGCATTTTATTTATGGTTATACCATAGAGAATGCTCTATGAGATTTTTTATTAATTCAACGTTGTGAATGTGAATAATTAGTCTATGACTACGTTTTCGATCGGTCAATGGCGCCTGTCTTCGTTTGACGACAATAGTTTGGTTGTTTTTAATTAATATAAAATCTTTTATAGTTATAAAAAATATTATAATTTGTTTGATTTTGTGACTAGTAGAGTAAAAAATCTAAAATGGTCGATAGAATTGATATGGCTTTAGATGATATCATAAAAGCAAGTAAAAAAGGTAGGGGAGGTGGCGGCGCTGGAAGAAAGTTTGATACAAAGAGATCCGGTCAGGGCGGAGGTGGATTTCGTAACGGTAAAGCAGGGGGCGTAATGCGAGGAAGAAATCGTGGTGGTGTATCCAAGCCTACAAATTACGCAAGGGTAAATCAAACAATTAGATGATAATAGTATTGCAAATGGCGGACAAACGTGGTGATTTGACGCGTCATATGAATCTTCGAAAGGCGCGAAGTAGCCATCTGGATTGAGCGTTCATATATTTCTTTCGTTTCGTACAAGAGAGCATTTGTTATCTGAGAGGACTGTCGATTTGCTCTCTGCCCGTATTGTTGGTTATATCAACTGTGCGGAAATAATTGTAAATTCTATTGTTCAATAACATTTCGTATTAGTCACCGAGTAAATACTACACTACATTCGACCAGGCCGATTATTTGGGAGACACGTCTGCATTTGGTGTCCTGTGACGATTTTGTGAGGAGTTCGATTCATCTTACTACAAACTATTCAGTCCCGAGTCTGCAAAGAGCATCGGGGTGGCTGCGGCGCCGTCGTGAGCCGCAGCATTGCTGCGTATGGGATTGTGACAAGAAAAATTCCTTGTGATACAATTTATGGACAAGTGTGATTCAAATGTGAGGAAGTATAGTGATTGGAACATTAGTGTCGAGTTTCCAGTGATACCGATAAATAAAATATGTATATCGATTCTATACTGCCAGTACGTCGAGTTTTAGTGCACTTTATATGTATAAAATGTTGTATTTTGTATTCATCTGGTATTTATGTCATAATGTGAATTGTATTAGAACATGTACAACTAATATCTGCCATGTAATACTTTTGAGTGCATACTCAGAGTTCTGTGGGCAGTTGGCATGATCTATGAAGGACAACATATTTCAGGGTGATGTAAACAGCACATGGAAACATGATATGTTCAATGACTTCAGTGAAAGAAAATTACTGAGAAGCACTCCATTGTCTACTGGTCCTACAAAGCTCCTAGTGTCAAACTTGGACTTTGGAGTGTCAGATTCTGATATACAAGAGCTATTCTCAGAGTTTGGCATTTTAAAGAGTGCTGCAGTACACTATGATCGATCTGGCAGATCATTAGGTGTGTATATAGAATTTATTACTGTCTTAGACATAGAAAGTTTTTCATATACAATAGATTCTACTCTTAATATTAGAATGAAAAGATCTTGAGAAAACAACTAGCTCAATATACTGGAATATAAATACTATAAATAATTATAAACAACTAGCTCAATATACTGGAATATTAACATAACTTTACGCCTACAGGTGTGAAGTTACGTTAATTTTTGTTACCCATTACACCTATTTTTGTTACACATGCATTTATATTAACAAATTGTAGTTAAAAGAGTATATAGACTCACATGTAATTTATTTGAACAGTTGGCTGTGAAATTCCAATAAGTTATCTCTCTTTTGTTATATTAATCAGGACAGCCTTCGTGTTATGAAATTTATTATATTGTTATGATGATCTTACGGTAAGGCATTTAAATTGTAGGAACTGCCGATGTTGTTTTTGAAAGGAGGGCTGATGCATTAAAGGCGATGAAACAGTACAATGGTGTACCACTCGACGGGCGTGCTATGAATATCCAGTTGGCCACATCAGAAATTAACACATTCAGAACTGAAGAGAGAATCAGACCAGTTGGTGGAGGACAAGTGAGAAGAAATGTTGGCAGAGGTATTCATAATTTTCTTTAGCTATTCACATTGATAACACATAGTTCTGTTAGTAGATTATTCTCCATTAATACTACTTAATTACCTACTGTAGTTGCATTGGTACATTCTGCCCCCAATAGTTAAAAAGACATATCTAACGAAAAGTAAAAAAGCTTGCTATATTGTAGACAATTAAAAAGTTTGGAAAAAACGTTAGATGCGTCTTTTTTACTATCGGGGGCAGAATTATGCATTAACTCTTTCATATTTAATGCTATAAAAATTAAAATAAAGGGAGAGGCATAAGACCAAGAGAGTGACCAAGTCAGTGTATGTATGGTATGGTGTCCAAATATTAAACAGCTTGCAAGACCTTAAAATGCTTTCTAACAGCTGTTACCAGTGATGATATAAAAAAAATTTAACATCAAAACCAATGTTTAATGTACTTAATTGATAATTAATATTTATCACACTAATAATCATCCACCTGAAATACTTTGTGTAAATGGTGTGGCATCCATAGTTGTAATTTATTATGAACCTTGGTTCTTTTGTAATATAAAATGATTGGAATCTAAGCTGTTATAATTGTTTTAGGAGCTGGTAGACCCCAAACAGCTAACAGGGGAGGTCGAGGAGGAGCGAGACGTGGACGAGGAGCTGGTACTGGAGCAGGGCGTGGCAAACGACCTGTACCCACTGCAGAACAGTTAGATGCAGAACTTGATGCTTATGTAAAGGAAATCAAGTGATAAAATATTTAAAGAAGTATAGGCTATTTTATTACTTAGGCTAAATAAAGTGACCTTGATATTTTGTATTGACATAAATTTCATCATTATTTTCTTTGTCAACTTTGTTTTCTTTTTGTCAACATGGATGAACATTGTGTTGTAGATTATAAGTTGACGACCAAAAAGTGTGTGAACTACAGAACATCACACTGGATACCTTGAAAACTGCTACATTTATAATAGGATATTCCTTATATCCTTATCTAATAATAAATATCATGTAGGGTAACTCTTTTTGCACATTAAATATTCTTATTAGCAAATTATTGATTGTGTTAATTCTCTAAAAATTTGTACTAAATGATATATCCATGAGCTGTAATTATATGACAGCATGACTGCCTCGTTGGTCGTGTTGGTTGCATGTGCGACTGCCGATCGGGAGGTCCCGGGTTCGATTCCCGGGTCGA
>DWDT01000459.1:0-20977 GCA_018245595.1 Microceris scylla
TCATCTTAGAAAAAATTTCTAAGGTGTGTGAAGTCTGCCAACCCGCACTTGGCCAGCGTGGCAGACTATGGCCTTAAACTATGGCCTTGGCCAATATTAGAGGAGACCCGTATTCAAGCAGTGAAATTGTAATGGGTTGAAAAAAAAAAATTTAAAGTATATTATAAATGATAACTTTGACATTACGAAAGAATAGCATGACACATTTTTTAATATCTTATCGCATATGCGTAGGTATACGAGTGCTTCAATTTGTCCTTTACAAATAAAGATAATTGTCGCTACGATTGTTGATGATCAAGTGATAGATCATAGAAAGATTTTCAACTTCACCGCGTCGCTATCTAAGGCGTAGAATATATTTTGCGGCCAAACTTTAACAATATTTTTAAGGTCAGAACAAAACCTTATAAAATAGAATGAAAGGTAAAATTACCTTATATCCATAAAATACTGACAAACTACAGTAAATGGCACGATCGCTTTGCGGGTTTCGGGTTGTTTTTTTATTCCGAATTCCTTGTTGATTGAGCTCGTTCCCTTTGAATAGGTGCACGTAGATCCACATCGGAGTACCCGAGTAAGACAGTTCCTGATAATTTAATTTTATAAAATTTAGTAGGTACATTTTTAAATTTAATAGGTACATTTTTTTCCTTCAGTTTTAAAATCGTTTTATTTCGATATAATTAACACCAGAACGCCTAGTATATAATTGTTTCTTTACTATACACACTTTTAACATCGACACTATGTTACGCTACACGAACATACTTTTAAATTAATCTTAAATTCTTATTATACTTTGTAAAACATGGCCTACAAAAGCTTAATTTAAAATCATGTCGTCACGGGCGAATAGGCGAAGCATTCACATGTAAAATTTGTATACGCTTATGAAATATAATTTGTATCTAAAACTGGCAGTTTATTGAAAATACACGGAACATTTTGCGAAATTTCGAGAGCATTTAAATTAGATGTCAAATGAACCGCCTATTAAATTGATAACGGTACAGAGTAGGTTAATCGGTAGGAGTACTGTCAGTGGTGACGTTGATTTTGGAAACTGGCCTATATTGGGATCAATTGGTAGTATAACATAACGTAAAGGGTTCCAACCGGTACTCCTGGCGTGGGGAGGTTGATTTAGAAACCATCACAGTGGTAAGAAATGAATATTTAAGCAGGTCTCTATATGAAACTGTAATATAGACATCTACAAGTACCACAAAAAGCTCTTAAAGGTTAGAATTTCAATATTAGCGCGTAGAGTGCCTGGATCAGTCTTCGTTTGTGTAATTACAGTGACACCTATACGAATGTTTTTTCTCTGTTATCATAGTATTATCCATCTTGTTGTAAGCCCGTCATTTTTATTAATATCATGTGATCTCTAAGGAAACGTCCCGATTCTTCATTTCTTTATGTTTTGTTTTTTTTTTATTAATTGAGTTAAATTTTGAGCATGATGAAAGAAGAGTAAGTACCTCTGAATTGCAAAGATTGAAAAATTCGATCAGCGATCTCCGCCCACCGTTACGGAGGACGAATGACAATACAAAACTAATGATATAATACTTGTAGTAACTCGGAGGTTGGATCTGTGCCCGGTGTATGGCAATTGGCTCGCCACCTATTCCATTGTGGGACTTAAACGTAACTGGTGAAATGTGGGCTGTACTACAGTCCTCTGCCCACCGCTTCGGGGCTTACAGGCGTGATGTTACGTTATACGTTTTTTATAATTGTTTTATAAAACTATTGTCCCTTCAAAATCGTATTTATTTCGCTTACAGCATGCAAGCGATCTGGCAGACGCAGTGCGGTACCTGGTGGCCAGCTTATATCAAGTACCATCCTGGTCGAAATGCAATCAGAAGGACGTTAATACTACATGCCGGACGTCGAGCGAAATCATGATGCAATGCCAGTTAAATCAGATAACGAGTCTAAACATAACGTCCTCGCATGTCAATTACGTGTAAGTTATGCTACTTGGTAATATTAAATGATATTATACACTAACGGTGCTGGTTAATGACTTTTATGATTAATGTTTAAAGCAATATGGTACAATTGAACACAGCAAACAGTTGTGTTAAGAAAATATGTGTTTATATATTTCCATTATCTACATCTGTGTTGAAGTCTGGAAATTAATAATCATTTTAATAATGTTTTAGGCAAGTAGACAGTTTAGAGGATTACGGAATTAAATAATGATATTGTTATTAAAACAAATGTATAGGATCTGTATATTTTTCCATATTGTATAGAAATAGCCTGTAAAATGAAATTAAACTAGAACATTCCAAACGCAAGCGTGCATTTCTGTGGTATTACTTTACGTTCGTTTATGTACAATAGACAAGACCGAATACATTTTTCCGATAAAGAAAAGAAAGCGAGCGCTGACACAATCGCTGTCGGGTGGTTCGCTCCCACTGAGTTGTTCAACTAGCAAAAATAAATAAAGGCATCCTTCCTTGTTTACAATGTTGTTCTCTCAACGACATTTGTACATGGTGTAATTCTTAACATTTCTTTCGCAGAAAATCCTTTACAACTATCGACAGAGCCAGTCTGACGACCAGGTTCTTTGTTGTCGGCGTTGTCTGGATTTGCAATTTCTTTATTGCTACCATTCAAGACAGTTCGATTTTAAAGGTTATTATTATTTTATTACCTCTCTTCCAATACACTAGCAGTTTATTACGTTTTTATGGTACAATTAATTAGGTTTATTTTTAAGTCGCAAACGAGAGTATAGAATACGTTTACTACCTAATGTTAAAAGTCCAAAGCAATACATAATTTTAACGGTTTGTAGAAACCGTGGCCAGAGAGAGCCTTATGAAAGAAAATATAGAGAGATTTTCAGTTAGGCTTCGCGGCATAGTTACCTACATCGCAGACTATGGGTTACTTTAAATGTTTCCATATTAGAACCTTTCGCTGAAATTACTCGCCAATATTAACTATTGTCTATAAAGCTGAAGTAGCAATCAGCCAAGTTAAATAAAATAGAACTATTGAAGACGCGAAAAATGATAAAGTTTGCTATAAGGACGTTTTAAAGGCGAGCATTTAATATTCCTTTCAAAGGACGCTAATCAGTTTACCGTCACGTTAAAACTGGTTTAAACTGGAAAGCATAACATCGTATTTCTAATAGTAAGTGGTGGCTAGATCAGCTTAGTACAGCCGGTAAACTTAATTACAAGGCAGAAAGTGATTGTGTTATCGCGGGAGAACTAAGCACGGCCGGTCTGTGGTGGTGGAATAAATTAACTTGTACCTACACCAGCGCCATTGTGCAGTTCAAACGCCGGACGTGATCCGCGTGGCGATTATTTTGATACTATTAAAATCCACGGCTTCAAACAAGATTAAACTTTTAAATTATATCCATCTCGGTTAAAATAGTTTAAGTTAACATTAAAGGAACCATTTTTAGACTTTTTTTAGACATGTTTTAATATTCTTGCTTTTATTTCCCTAACATGTACCTACTGACGTAATTTTAGTGACACAATAAATTGATTATAAATGTAACCTACTAGTTTCGGACTTCGTACACGTCCGAAACAAGTCGGGCCATCCCGAAAAACGTACGTGAGTTAAGTACATTTATAATCATGTGTAGGCATGTATAAATACTCACGAAACATTTAATTGTAAAATACAGTAAATTATATTATTTACCGATATATGTTTTAATAAAATCAAAGTGTAATATAGTTCATAACGTAAAAGTGTTTCTACAAAACCTATTACGTAATAATACGATGCTACTCTGCCGCGTAGAGCGCTTCAGGTTCGTTAACTGGCCGAACGGGTACAGGAATACAATTCTTTGCTATGAATACAGCAGTCGAAGTATTGGCCCGTATGATTTTTGTAATCCATTGTACCTACGGCAAAGTATTTCACTTTCAAGAGCCATGAATGTCGAATATTTTTAACAGTTAATTTATTTGATTATAGAACTAAGAATACTGTCTATTGCAAAGTACACATATATCAAATATTTAAGGGAAATTCTATACGTCTTAGCGGTCGAATGTACCGGCTACAAAAAAAAGTATATCGATAGAAAAAACAAATAATTTTCTATTCAATATATATGACTGTCCATAACTGTTGATTCGATATTTCAGCTATTCAAATTAGCGTTTCTATGGAGGGTGGCGTCTACCGTTTTTCTAGTAATTTTCGTAATTTGTACGTCAGAATACTACACCTCCATGGCCGTTCTGCAATTATTTGATATCACTGATTATTCAACTAAGTCTTACGTAAGTATTTTTAATCTGTACCTACACTCAAGCAATATTTTTTCAATTTGCTTTCATGTATTTTCTGGCGTAGATGGTACATATGTTTAAAGGTAGGTATATAGATAGATTTAGAAATTATTTGATATTTTAAAGAATTGTAAGCTAATACAGTTACTGTAAAGAACATACGAATATTGTTGAAATCAATTTTCATTTTTAGATTCTTCAACAGCATGTATTATAAACAAAATCTTCTCCTATGATGTCTGTGATGAGGTTGAGAAACTAAAACAATAAAATTAAAAATTGATTGTTTACTGATTTTAACATACCAGTTAAACAAAGACGTGGTACAATAGCAGCGTTTTTCGATAAATGAACTTAATATATGGTCATCATCATCATCATCAATCTACTCTCGTCCACTGCTGGACATAGGCCTCTCCAATGGCACGCCACTGAGCTCGATCTTCAGCTCTTCGCATCTAACCACCGCCAGCCACTTTGCGTATATCGTAACTCCACCTAGCTGGAGAGCATCCTACGCTGCGTTTGTCAAGTCGCGGTCTCCATTCCAAAACGCGTTTGCTCTAGCGGCTATCGGTTCTGCGACAGATGTGACCAGCGCACCGCCACTTTAGCTTGCTAATCCTTTGGTCTATGTCGGTAACTTTGGTTGTCTGTCGGATTGCCTCATTTCTAATGCGATCCTTCAGATAACTTAATACGGGTTGATCAAAATCCGTAATGTAGGCGTGATCAAAAAATTGATAGTTTTTACAATACAACGTACAAAATTGTGTGCTCGTATCAATCCAAATATCTTAAGTGCTACCCTTTGTCGGGATGGGGTGGAGATCTTATAATATAAACACGAGAAGCATGATAAGAAATATCATTAAATATCATATTAAATCTTTAGCCTGCTCATTTTTTCACTTTAATAACGGACGCGTTAATTTTTTTTTATTCGAAGATTTCGTTACTAATTAGAGCGGCAATTCTGAAAAGCACACTAATGACACAATTATTCTTGCTGAATACAAGTTGTTAATTGCTGAATAAGACGAGCAATTTCGCACTCGTATCGGACTCAATTAAACTTAAATATCAAGTTAATTAACATCATGTCACTTAATAATCTAGCTCAGTAGTACAATTCTACAGTGAATAAGAAAATATTTGACCTTATTGTTCAGTAAGTTGGCTTGAGTGTTTCTCAACTACAAAGATGTGAGAGTCCACTTTCTGCGGTCGATCCTTTGTAAGCATCTCTACTATGCTTGCTGCATTGAAATTATCTGTGGAGCTCAAAGCGAATGGCGAATTTAGATTTCGTTTTTCTGAAGCGAATTACGAGAAAGCAGCTATAAACATATTATTAGGTAAATTGGTTTCCTCGGACGGACAGTACTGGTAAAATGTTTCATTGTCGATGTTGGTCGTGGATTATAAGAATCGCGATTGTAAACAGCTTTTTGGAATTTATCTCTTTTAATTAGATTTCTAAATGAAAAACGAAATAAACTATCGTCAGCATGATAATCCTCGATAACTGCTTTTTGAGCTTTTCATTTTCACTCCACATCAAAAAAGGAGGAGACTCAATTCGCTTGTATTTTTTCATGTTCGTTACATCAGAACTCGATTATTTATGAACCGATCGGAAATATTCTTTATTTGTTGGAAAAGGTACACTTTACATCATTTTTTATTTTAAAAAATCAATTTGTTTGAAGTCGGTTTTTTATGTTAAAATGTTTGTTTATTTATTTTTATTTTTAAACTTAGCAGTTAACTTGCAGTGCAAGTAATGTAACGTTGTATGGAACGTATACCATGCAAATTACGTTAAGTTAGAGCTTTAAAACAATTACTACATATATCATCCATGACACAATCTTAAGTAGTATAACATTTTTCCGAGCTATATAGAAATTTGCTATAAGTTCCATCGAAATATATTTTTACCCGAGGAACGCTAGGAAAAAATGTTTTTGTACAGATTTATGAATATAATACCTGACGGTTCACATTAAAATAGGTACCTATTTGTGTTAACAGAATAATGGGTCTAATTAGAAAATATATTTCGTTTACAGAAAAAGCGGTGCGCCAAATTTTGGATACTGTTTTCCTTTGTATAGGTTATAATTAACAATTTATTACTTGTATAGTGTTCACTAAATGAATATCTATTATGCTACAAATAACGTCTAAGAAAATGTATCGAATAATTAATCGTGTATAAATCATAGTTCTAACATGGCTACTCACATGCGAACAACATTGTACTGAAAGTTTTTATGGTTTGTATTATTTATTCATTTTGTTTTTTAGTCAAATTGACATTTCGTTCTCAATGATTTGTTAAATTTTCATTTTAAATTAACATACTTAATGTCCTAATAATATAAAATATGACAATGGGAAAAGAAAAATGCCATAGTCTCTGCCTACCCCCTCATTAAATAATAAATGGGAAAAGAAAAATGCCATAGTCTCTGCCTACCCTTTCATCAAATAATAAATGGGAAAAGAAAAATGCTATAGTCTCTGCCAACCCTCTCATCCAATAACACCGCACTAAAATATAATATTTCCAATGGTTAATTATATAAATGGTGTTACTAGTTTCAGCGATCGTTGCTTTATTATAATTAATGTTTGTGGTTTAATTTACTTCGTGCTGATCGAAACTGCGATTAAAGTTTTACCTGATCGCGTTTGGCGTTATGTGTATTTAATGGCAAAATTTCACGAAATTAGCTTCGACGGTTTACGAGGTGCTGATGAGTTTAACAAATTAGTGTGGTATGATTTTAATTACCATTGGTGTCGATAAAATAGGAAAATTAATGTTCTTGATATCACTTGCTAACGGTAAAGGAAAACATCGTGAGGGAAACGAATACCTTAGAAATTATAAAAAGAAATATATTTTCAAGGTGAGTGAAGTTTGCCAACCCGCAATTGGCCAGCGTGACAGACTATGGTCTTAACCCTCTCAATATGAGAGGAGACCCATATTCCAACAGTGGAATTATAATGGATCGATTATTATTATTATTTATTATTATTAATGTTCTTGAACACAATTTTATTTCAGTAGCATGATAGCTGGTCGAATGAATTCCTATCTAGGTTCCATCAATAGTTGAACTGAATAAATATCAACGTGAAAATCAAATAAAAATGGTAATTGTAATTGATGTATTATACACTTCCATTTATATCCAAAGGTCGAAAGAAGTAAATGTCGTTACGATGGAATAGTGGATATTTTGTCATTATCATATAGATTAAAACTTTCAGATGTTGAGATACAAGACCTAAATTGCGTTCTGGATCGAATCGTTTTTTTTCACAATCTCATTACTACAAATGACCAAAATAATGTACTCGCCCTTGTAAAGATAACGCGTAAAGAAGACTTCAAACGAATACCTGCCAAACATACCTCTGAAACTGTAATTAAAACGAAAATATATATGTAATTATCTACTAACTATAACGAGGGCACTTTGTTATTAAAGTTGTTTGTTTTCAAAGTGCTCACAGAAACAAATTTGTATATCAAAATGCAGTCGTACGACTGCCATGATGACAATGAAGAAACAAGTAGTGTAAAATCATAATGAGGCCTGCTGAATCTCGACAGAGGCTTGCTAGTTTGTTGCAAAGCACTTCCGACTAACATCTCTTTTGTGATTAAATTCTTGAATTTCATGAAGCGAGAGAGCCGAGAATTTGGAACGAAGTGCAAAGTGGACGTCTATAAGTTTCATTCGCGAAGCGCCGTATCTGCAATATCTTCGTCGTTTTTGTGCGTTAGCAATTCTGTGGCGCTGATAGTTCCTACAATAAATATTGTAAGAGAAAACGGTGACTACCCCTTTTTTTCAATTTTCCAACAATCCGCCTCCACGCTCTTTTAGGCTTTGACTACTCAAACTTTAATGTCTCGTTGCAACTTTAGAGGTTTTTTGGTATTTTGCGGAATATGTCCATATATATCTAATTATACGATTCATGGAACGTTTTTAGCAAGTTGATGAGTTCGGACATGTATTTCTGTACACAGATAAGCTTAACGTATGATTCTAGTTCAACTGCGAAACATTTTATTTTTTATTGGCCAAAATATACGAGTCCAGTTAACATTAGCTTGAACTCTATCTGTAGTGAATTTAAAAAAATGAAATGAAGAACTCAAGTGGACCCAGAGCATGAAAAAACATTGATTGAGAGCTTTTGGTACATATTTCATAACTATTATTATAAATTTGGCAATTGCAACAGGGAAGAGTTGCAGTAGAAAAAATCCTTTCATTTTATATACATATGATATTGTCACAAATTTTGTCGCGAGATTAGGAATTCAGTTCCTTAAAATTCGGAAACAGTATGAACAACATCAAGAAAATAAGAATTTTATTTTAAAGTCGACAGATAAATGTCCATCAATCTAATTTCCAAAGTAGCCCGCATTTTTCTTTCTGTATTGCTTTTATTCATGCCCGGTTCAGTAACATCCACTGTGCTTCGTCGTTGATTTTCCTGGCGCATCTCGTTGCTGCTTCGAGATTTATTTCCCGCGATTTTCCTTTTCCATTTGAACGTTTTCCTTTTAATAGCCATGCATTCAGGTATTTTTTACTATTGAACAATTCTACTGTATCCACGATTTATAGCGTATTCAATACTTCCCCGTCATTCGTCCTCGCTCGATTTATTATTGTCATCTATATGAGATGTTTTCCTACGATTGTTATCATGTTTGTTTACTTGTATTACCAGTAGATGTTGTGTATAAATACACGAGTGATATTGGGAACGTTGTTCGTGATGATGTGTCGAAACATAAGGCCGGGTAATATGCCAGTCGATTGCCTATCGGGTAAACCAAATAGATGGGAAACGTTCAGTCTATCATCCTCAAAGGAAATCTAATAACACCGTTCAAATAGCCTTGGGCAGTAACCGTGATCAAATGACGTTATATACTCATATTGTGTACCTCTGACACCAGCCCATTACACACCTAAACGAGGTATCTAGCGAGAGTTTCAATTTGTGTGCAATGGCTTTATAAATATAATAGTTACGGATGTTTAAGTTTTTTTTTTTGTTCACGTTGCTTAGAGTTCTTCTTTGTTAGTTCTATTTATTAATTTAGATTTGTTGAATCTTTAAATGTGTTTTAGCCGTTAAATGTAGTAGTTTTCTTATAATGCATTGTCGTGGAAGATTTAAAATTTTATTTGCACACCAGTTTAAGAACTAAAAAGCGTTAAAAAACGTAAGTGAGATAGAAAATTGTGAAACCCAATTACACTAAAAAAATTATAGTAATATTAGTTGAAGACCGCATAAAAAGTACGTCAGAATTACTTGAATATCAAATCACAATTAACGTAAAAAAAAAAACATTTTTAAAGGCTTTCTTATAATTTTTTCTGCGATAGATGTAAGTAAGCATCAATGAACTTATACCTGATTGTGGCATCAGAATATTAGAATTTTTTCGTACGTCCCAACCGCCCGGGTTAAAATGGTTTCTTGTTTAAAAAAGTCTATTGCCAGGATTCTATTTGCTTTTATTCATTGTTAAATAACGATTATTTCTACGTATTTTTTTTTAATAACGAGATAGCAGTACCGAGTGATCCGTCCTTATCTTGAATTTAATTCGAAAGATAGGACTGCTAGTGTCGTCTAGTTTAATATTAACAAGACTAACAGTATATAAATTGGTAATAGAACATCTTCAAAGGGATCGGTGATATTCGTCCAATGGTTATATTATGCCTTGTGAGATTGGTTTGTATGAGGTATCTATGTTATCCGAAACTAATCATAGATGCGGTTACTTCGTAGCGCTTACGTATATGGGCGCATGTAATATACACGTGAATGTGACGTGTGAATATGACATGTGAATAGAACATGTGAATAGGGCGAGTGAATAGGACATGTGGACATAACAGAGGAATTTCCTTCTAGTTTAATCTGGTGTATAACATTTCCCCAAGTTTTAACACCAAGTTCATGGTTCGTTCCATCGCTGATTTACGTTTCAGGTTATATTTATCAGGAGTATTCTGCTCTAAAATGTTTAGTCTTTTAAAAATGAGGTCTGTAGGGTGTATTTCTAATAAAGACCCCTCTCGCCGCTAACAATAATTAAGAGTTACATCATTTCTACGTGGAATATTGTGTATATTTATAATGTATGTGTACTCGTATATACACCGTACATTTAATGTACATATGTATTCATATGTAACACATAGATAGCTATAATTATTTGTCTTTCTTTACTGAAATTTTGTCGGATGTGTTTATGTGACGCTTAAAACAAACTATATTAAATAACAAATGGTTTACTTGAAAGTAAGTGGAAATTTAATTATTCCTGAAATATTCCGAAATACAAAACAGTTTTATTTTGAATAACGTAACGAAATTATAAGGAAACCTTAAATAAACCAATCAATTTAGTAATAGGGAAACATAAAATAATTGAATTAAACAAAGCAATTATTAGTTATAATGGAGGCAGATGTAAGCAAAATAATCTGTTAAATTAATGAAGAGACTAATTTGGCCCATATAATTATAGAATTTCCTCTTTATTCATATAAATTTAAATAGTCATTCACATCATCATCATCAACATCATCATCTACACCATTATCATCACCAACATCATCATCAACATCATCATCTACATCATCATCAACATCATCAACATCATCAACATCATCATCATCATCATCATCGTCAACGTCATCAACAACATCATAATCATCAATATCATCATCAACAACATCATCGTCATCATCAACAACGTCATGACCATCATCAGCATAATCATGATCATCAACATCATCGGCATTGCATCATCATCATTATCATTATCAACATCGTCATCATCATCATGATCAACATCCAATTCTCATCTACAGCTGGATATAGGTCTCTCCAAAAGCACGCCACATTGAAATCATTCACATATGAGCATATTTATAAATGTATACATTTAGCCAAGAAAGAGTTGGATGGAGATAAATATTGAGTTATATAAAGTAGCAATCCATCTTTATAATAGCATTTCTAAAAGATTTACATACGATTTACGGCGAGTTATGGATGTTCGCGGTACATTTGGCATGCAATCCGGCATTGCACGGGCGCGCGAGCACTGACCGCCCTGCGTTCAATCTGTGAATAATGTATACCTGCCGGACGTGTACGTGTACATGTACCTGTTTTGTTATATTGTTATATACGAGTATGTATTATATGATATAGGGATTGTGTATGAAGTTCGTTTGTTCGTTACATTGGGTTTTAAATACTTAGGCGGGATATATTATCTACAGATTGAAGCAAACCTTATACTGTATTTTAATAACGATGGAAATAATATTTGTCCGAATACTTGCTGTCTTATCATTGGGTATATGATTGTATTATATATGTCTATCTATGTATATTTGATATCTTATCAATACAAACCCGAACAATTCTATATAAATTTATTCAGTGTTTTTTTAATAAGACATTACTGAAAGATAAATGATTTTTGTTTATCAAATGAAGATCGGCAATGCACAAAAAGTTATGAAGACATTCGTTAAGTGTTAATATAACTTCAATATAATTTAATTTACCTCTCGTAAATGTAATACTGACAGGTGTATTCATTTTATAATGGGCAACTCGTTCGGAAAATTGGGTCAAGTGGCGTCAGTAGCTAGATAACGGTATCAAAAATGATGAAAGAATTAAACTCAATGTAGACAATAGAGAAGTTGAGTTGGAATTAAAATGAACATTTTCACAGTAAATTTAATTTTCGTATTCATTGCGCTGGGTAATTACTTGTCCGATTACGCTCTACAGAGAAGCAAACTGAGCTTAGCAATGATGTTACTCTTGGCGGATTCCTATTTGTGTCTTTAAACACAATTTCCTGTACTCGCATACATTACCAGTGCGTAGTGAATAATACATTGTATTTGCTCAAGCAATGATTGGTGCGTTTTTCGAGATCTTTAAACTACATTATATATGACATAATATGTCGTTTAAGAAAACAGGTTTTGAGAAACTTCAACGAAAATTTTTGGATTGAAAAATAATATATAAGTGTATGCATGAATCTTCTATATAGCATGGACGTACTTACTGCTCGGTTTTGAAAAAAAATCATGATTGTATAAATTGAACGAAAAATATTACCTCCTATTTTTTATTCCTGTGAAAAACTTGAAAACTACGAAATTCTTTTTAAGCTGCGAAATTTCTCGAATTCGTCTTCGGAAAATTCTTGTGGGCTTTGAAAAGCGCGACCAAAGTCTACCTGTTTATGAGCTTGCCAACGCAGAAATTATGAACTTGCCTTCTGAAGAGCAACTCCACAAGAGTGGGAGATGAACAGATAGACCGCACCGAGCTAAATAAAATTCAAAATGGAACTACTTGTGCATTCATTAGGCTGTGTACAGTTCTAGTAACGCGAGACTGCGATTGTCTGATAAGAATTGCATAGACGAGTTAGGACATCTAGCTGATCGGTGTGCCTATGTATTGTGAATCTGTCGATATGAAGTATATTTTAGTCTGTGTAGATATTTATTTCTGTTGTAGGCGGAAAGCCTTTTACTACATTTCATTAAAATTTTGGTGACTATTAAAAACAAAATTTCTCAATGTTCGTACATTCTCAATGTACTTAACTATTTAAACTTCCTTCCCTTTTAATTTTTTCGAAAATTACTAATATGCCTTCGAGTACAATTATAGTCTAAAAAGCAGCAGGTGTGTCGCCGCCCTAAGAAAGTATTTCCCGGTAAGTTCCGGTTTGCAAGCTAAAAATAAGAACGAAGCATTTTACTGGACTTGCCAAGTTTTAAAATTACAATGGCGTCTTGGGGTACTTCGAAACGTCTCAAGATTCAGTCTTGACGTTCATGGAATGTGACGATTAACTTTAAGCTATAGATGACTACGACACTTGTCAAGGGGCACTTGGAGGACTTACCTAAATTATTGTAGCTATGGTAACAACTCATGAGAGAGAACATAAATTTTAATGACACAGATTTAAAAGTAGACATGCAGATAGACATACAGATACAGAAAATAAAGAATACATACTGAAACATACAGATACAGAAGATACAGAAAATAGACATACAGATTTAAAAATAAAGTTAGTCCTAGTAATAAAGAGGACAATTAGTAGGTACATAACTCGTTATGGTTTCAAGCGTACCTACTTTGCAGAGAAATATTCATTTTAAAATCATCGAAATCAATGAGTGCCTACTAGAAATACCACATATCATATTTTTCATAAGTACCAATAAGTAAATACGAACACGTGTAAGTTTTAGTATTAAAAGAAACTGGTTCGTTGCGATCTAAGTAAATTAGAACGAAGTAAATGTACAGGAAATTATGAAACCATCTGCTGCTCTTTAATGTCGTGTTTTATAATATAAAATGTTCGCAATAATTTATTTAAAAACACCGTGCTAAACCTTGCCATAAATTAGGAAGCACTTCTGGCCTTGATTATGTTCTACTACATTTATATTCAATTTGATAGTGTGTCTCAAACTATGACCAATTGATATGTGTTATACATTATTAGAATGGCGTATACAAAAAAAAAGTATTAACTTTTTCTTGTGATTTTTGAATGTCTTTTCTGTACGCTATTTCAATATTTAGGAAGAAATATTGCGAATTGGATACAATCTCATTGTTACTGAGTATCCAAATGCTAATGAGGCGAAACTTGAAACACGTAAGCCGACGTTCGGAAACGTGTATGTAACAAAGAAAGACAGCGCCTAATATAATAAGCTTTAGATTTTCAATTTTTTAAACTAAACGGGACTTGTTACAATGCTTTTGGACGTGAATATTAGTTTCATAGTTTGCAGAGGTTTCGTAGTGTGAGTATTTATGACAACTAATCATCGTCAGCCTCTAGATGTCCACTGCTGGACATAGGCCTCCCTTAATCAGCGCCACTCCTTTCGGTCCTAGGCCTTTTAGCCAGCAGCTTCCCGCTGTCTTCTTCAGGTCGTCAGACCATCTGGTAAGAGGGCGACCTACGCTCCTTTTACCGAGACGGTATGACAAGTATGTAGGTAATAATAAACAGAATAGTAAAAAGCCCGTATACCCATTTCCCAGTGCCATATTATATACATGAAAGAAACAACACGTAAAGTTTCATTCGATCGCAGAATACGAGAACGCTGAAACATGACACAGCGCTACATTAATAATATCCCCCCAGTCAGTTTTATTTTTACGAGCTCTTCTTTAAATAATGTATCGATTTTACGTTACGCGATAAAGATTACTCGCAGGAATTGTATGAAACATGCTTGTTCCACCATCTCTACGGTATTCATTGGGAGATGTTTGCTCTCTCCTAAGCGATTTTTTCTTTTGCCATTAACGCAGAACTCCTATCATCCGAACGCTGGTTATCGTATTCATTTTTCATAGTCTTATTTGTTCATTGTATGTACAATGCTTTTAGTTTGTCTGAATTATAAAGTTAAGAAGAAAAAGGAGAAGCGCTCACAGATATATTTTTCATATTGCGGATACTGTGAGTTTGATAGAGATAAAATGAAAAACAAATTTGCTGGTGATGATAATACGTAATTTCATTCTCAAAAGTCAGCATATAGTGAGTTCTGGTTGAAATATCTCAGTCCGCTGATAGATATAGGTTTTCCAAAAGCCGGTTTTTGCCCGTTACCCTCACGCTGGACATGCGAGTTGAGTGTCACAGAGCATTGCTTCTAGCACCTCGTACGGTGCTGCCCGTCACGGGCCAGGGCATGCAGCCTTGTCCAGGTAAGCCTACCTGGGTAGAGCGTAGTCACGCTCTATCCAGATCGGCCGTCACTAAAACTTTATTTGTTCATCTCATAGTATTGTACATCTCATAGAATAATATATATCCATATAATACATTTATAATCAGAAATGACACATGAACCTGTTTATTAGTAATTATCACAAAATCTAATTCTATACTTTATACTGCTGTTATGTTCATTTGAATGATACCAGCTCCAAATATGCCATTCGAATGATACCAGTTATGAATACACCAGCTCCAATGATACCGAATGATACCAATTGGAGCGAATCGATCGATTTTTAATTATGTATTTATACGTTTTTTTATTGTAATAATAATCTGTATTGTTAACCTACATTATAAAAACGGACCCACTTTTTATAGCTTGTTCAGTTGTTTTCGTATTCTAGTAAAAATGCTTCATATGTAGTATTCTATTCTTTACTGCTACACTTATATTTTAGTACTATTTTTCATTTTGTCACGCATGGTCCCTCACGAGGTAAGCAGTAAGTACTGAGCGGCGCTACGTATCACAATTCTTACAGATATACGTGCTCTTCTATATTTATAATTATTTTAAAATTCGAGTACGGAGGCATATCGATTTTAGAGATCGATTCTGACTTATAAATTTGCCAATGCTCTAAATAGGTCATTTAAGTTGACTAACTAAAGATATTTTAGGTGAATCTTGTACTCTCTCAGTACCTGAATCCATCAACATCCACATTGTATTCCTGTCTTGTCATGTTTCCATTTACAGTTCTTGAAAGTATTTTGTTTTAAAGAAACATTTTAGAGTTTTATACATTATTCAGCCGTGACCGTATCAACAGTAATGTTGTTTCTGGGATACTATTAGGAAGTTTTATTTAAACTCCATTCAATTTTTTCTGTGGTATAAGATGTCAGGGAGAAAGAGTCGCTACATTTTAGAGTTCGGGCTTGCCATTCATTGTATTTATAACCATTATAGCATAGGAATATGTTACTTTTCTTTAAACACTTCAAGCATAACAATCTCGTTAGATTAAAATTAAAAAAAATATATATTTTCATTATTGATATTGAATATTAGTTGTTCGTGGAAACATATGTAGCACAATTCGATCCTTACAATCATAAGCCGGGTGGCGCAGTGGTAGCGTGTCGGGTACTATCCCGAAGGTCCGTGGTTCAATCCCACGCCCGACTGTCAATGCCTTGAGTACGGCGGATCTTTTATTATTATTTATTGATATAATTTATTAAAAAAAAAGACGATTCGTTAATTTTTTTTTTTCTTTCAGCCATCGACCACAGATCGGGTAGCACACGCTTTTGGGATTGGCTTTATTGGGGTGTACGACTTTGGTAGCATATCGCCGTTCACCATGGTGGATAATGCGATCATTATATTCACTGTATTATCCACTGCTATTGCTTTTGCAAGGTCCCTCATAGTACAAGTACTCCACAATGCTTTGACGCATTGCGTGGAAATCGAAATAGCGGTCACCCCACACTACCTACTTTTCGCTATTTTGCCCCTAAGTACAGAATTCATGGACGCTCACAAGATATACGCGCTATACATTTACTTGAACATAACGACGACGACATCCGCCTACATTGTAAGCTTGTTATTTTTTATTATTTTCCTAACGCCCAATTATAGCGGCAGTAGCGTGGAACGTAACAATAAAATTTACAAATAACACACCATGTATCCCGTTACTGGTCGTAGATGCCGCCTTAATACAATTGATTCGAAAAATAAAACCTAGGTCTCAATTTGTAAAATCTAATTAGCTATTGACCTTTGAACGGCCTAATTCAATATTGAGGTAGAACGATGTGAACATTTGGGCGGCTCGATTAATCTTCACTTGAAAAAAATCTAAGGTAGTAATTAATATCTAATCCATCAAAGTTGAATATCGAGTTGGGCAGTGTCAAAGCACGGAAGCTAGTAAACGATATGCGATGAGATGGTGAATATATCAAAATCGGGCACCCATCGATTAAAATGAAATGAGCCGTGGAACGTGAGGTTCGTTCGATTAAAATATGGTAAAACCTCATATTACTCGTATATACATTGCGTCGAACAGGTTTTTATGTGCGAGTATCCCGGCGTATTATAATAATGAAAATTTTCGCCACTCTTCCGTCTGGGATAATGGAATTTCTTTATCTTTGGTCGTGGCTTTTGTTTATTTTTTTTTTGTGGCACTGAAAATATACAATGCAGTGGATGTAATTCTTCAAAACGAGGAGCGTATTTTCTAGGCCAGCGTTTAAATTGCAAGTGTATAATTAGAAGAGCACATTAGGTGTTGTTCAATGCAACGTATTTCACTATGTTAGACGCCAATTAGACTTACAATCACGAGTTTTTTGACGTAAAGAAACACGATACTACGTACTCGTACTCACCACTTAAGGCGGGTCACAAGCAATAATTCCCTAATATTTCACTCCATAATATAAGTGATCTTATTGTTATCGGTTGGGATAAGGGCATGACGTGATTGTACTTAATTTTGTATATATTTTTTTCATTTCAGGCAATGTTAACACTGTCAATATCGAGGTTGGTTCACAGTGAGTTTCGATCAGTGAAAAATGTTTATATAATTGGAATTTTATGCTTTTTGGGGTTCGGACTCTCCCTTCCAATAGCCGTGGTAAGTAAATAAATCAGTGTAGAATATCTTGTATTTAAATATATGTACATATGTACATTTTTAGTAGCGATTTTCTTCAAAGTATTTTATGAAAGTGTATATCCCATAATATGAAAAAAAATTCTATTTCGTCCTATGAATATGGTGAAAAGAATATAAAATGAATACTTAAACTTACCGGTATTTATTATATTAACGCAATATTCCCAGGACGCCGTAGTGTGCCCCAAGTAAATCTGAAAAAAGAAGAAATAAAATGAAGCGCATACAAAGTTATTTTCTATTAATAAATAAAATAATGGAAATCATTTCCTATACGACTATGGAGCCATTTGCAAAATAATAATATATTTTTTCCTTAACCGATACCGTTTCAAACCGCGACGCCAACGGAGAACTGGCGTTCAACACAGATCGATTTTTCTTCGTAAACCTATTTACTTCTTAGTAGGTACGGTGAATAATACACTGTTGAATGAAACTTTATCAACAGATTAGCAGAAGAGTTATTAACACATTAATACAGTATCAGCAGCTATGTAAACTGTATTAATATTGAGTACATCAGGCATTTTGGTTGAGCGACAGTCAGTAGCAGATTACCATGAGTATTTCCGTGCTTTGTAGTGCATGATAGACACTTCAATATAATTTTTATAATAATACCTAGTGGCTTAAAAACATCCGACAATCGGATACGATAGTAACCCCTATTTGTATAAACTCATATTGCAGGGGCCTCAAGGACTATGCTTGAGACACCCCTCGATACTAGAGAGACCCGTACACAACGATGGGACTTCAAAAAGTTTGCAGACATAATATCATATTAGTGAACGATAATTTTAATCTTCCTTGGCAGGATTAATAAACAAATTTTTTCGGACGTTAGTGTGACATGGTATGGGTGTTATTACGATGAGAAAATGTTCTGGAATTTTCTAAGTGTATTAAATTTAGTAGTAGCGGGGATTGAGAATGTTATTAACGTTTTGAACAAAAATACCTTCTCGTGTAAATGTCTTCATTTTAATATGAGGTGGGCGTAATTTTAATACAAAATTTAATTATAATCTTCCTCACTTATATATTTTTGAGCTCCGAATTATAATGCCTATATTCTAAACTAACGTGTGCGGTATATTTTATAAGAATATTAAAACCACATTAAATAATGTAGTATTAACATAAGTATTGTTAAATATATTCAAGTATTCGCGAAAGAAAACTCAAATATTTCACATTTTTGAACAAATTTTGTTCGTAATGCATATTAAAAAGAAGTTATGAGAGTTAGAAAATTTCTAAATTACGCACTGCGCCACACTGGCGTGAGACGAGTCATGAATTGTATAAACTAAACTGGTATCGGCAAATCACATGTTTCTAAAAGTAACAAAGCACAATTTATTAATATTAAGCGATGTCATTATTATTCTCATTATAATATAAATACAAAAAAATAACAAAAAATATTATTTCGTACACCATCTACTGGTATTTGTTTTCACTTTTAAATTGTACGTCAATGAAACTGCGGGAAAGTTAGTTTTACCGATGTACCTATATTCATACTTACGATAACAATGACAAAAGCATAACATTGTATAAACAAAATTGTTTTTTTTTTAATTTCAACCGAAAAATATTAAAGAGAATTTAATAAAACGAATGTTGACTTATAGTATGCAATGTACGCCATAGCTGCCAATCATGTGCCAATAATATACATTTTTTATAATGTAAAACAAGCATTGTATATTTTGAAAGGAAATACTTTATAGGGAGAATTGTGAGCACGGATGACGTGCTAATATGAAATTTATTACTACAAATGATTTGGCAAATGTAGCGTAGGCCGCCTTCTACATAGCTAGGTGGAGTGACGATATATGCAAAGTGGCTGACAGTGATTGGATGCGAAGAGCTAAAATTCGAGCTCAGTTGCGTGCCATTGGAGAGGCCTATGCCCATCAGTGGACGGGAGTAGGCTGATGATGATGATGATGACGATTTCAATAGAAAACGATTGTTTAACGATAATGGTAATCAAGATAACGCTTATAAAATCTTAACTTTCATCACGTAAGCATTTGATGCCGAATGCCGCTCAATATTAGAAAATAAAGAGAAACGTATTTTAAAAATCGCCAAGACGAATAAGAAAATCCTGTAATACACGTTACGAGCAGTTCGAAAACATCAAACCGTAAGCGTAGCTGAAATAAAGTCTTTCATATTTCTTGAACTCCAACATTCCCAGTTCGGCGTTGCTTAGAAAGTTGAAGTGCAAGTTCTGCCGCAAGTTAACTCATACGAAATAAAAGCGAGACCGCTCGCTAGCGCCGGACAAAATATAAAGCCGTTTTCACACTTGGTTAGTCAGTCCGTTGTATCGTTCCGTATTTACGCACGAGCAGGATTCTAAAATATTAATAATGACAATAATAATAACGTAACGAGAAAATCAAATGACAAATCATATGTGCTTTACAAACAGGTTTTCTATAACGAGATGAATCTTTGAATAAATTATGAGTGATTCCTACTTGAGTCTACGTATCTCTTTTGGAGCTTATGCCAATTCTTGAAGAGATGATATACATAAGTATCGATAAGAGAGATGGACGATATAATGTAAACAAATCAGCAGCTATTGTACACGAGATCTTAAGTACGACCAGGCGGGGATTACTCCAGCAATGTTTCGCTTTAAACAAGTCAACTGACATAAACAATTCAGATGTTAAGAGAAAAATTCATCGCTCCTCGTCCTCGTGTGCTAAGATCGAAAATTCTATATGCGAGAACGTTTCGACAAGGTTATCTTGAACTAGTTGTGCCCGCGACTTCGTCCGTGTGGAATTTTTTATTAGGAAATAAAGAAAACATAAAAGTGTTTTTAATACAAAGAACCTTTTTTAAAGTACGTCTGTGTATACGATATTTTTAGATCTATATTTTACCGTTGTGATCCGTGTGCCGTTAGATCTAAATTTTGTTTCGCAATATTTTTTATTGGTGCTCATCTCCTATTCATCTAAGCGTGATGTTATATAGCCTACAGCCTTCCTCGATAAATGAGCTATCTAACACTGAAATAATTTTTTAAATCG
>DWDT01000460.1:0-20966 GCA_018245595.1 Microceris scylla
GTGGCCCGACTAGTTTCCGCCGCGAACTCGCTGCAAGCGCTGGGAGCTCATGAGGAAGGACCTCGTACAGGTCCAAAACTAGTCGGGCCGCCCCGAAAAACGTACGTGAGTTAAGCCGGTAAATTTGTAATCAACGGGGTAAATGGCTCTAGGCACCCAATATTGTTTTATATTAACTGTAGTTACTTATTCTAATTGTTATCATACCAACCAATCGTGTCACTTAACACAGCCTCTACTTAGATAGAGATTAGTTAGCTGTGTTTATGTAGAACTAAGATATTATAATTATTGGACATTGGTTTCCAATTTTACTCTAATTTCTCACCATCACTAGCGGCCGACCTAAACGGTAACATCATGCCTGTAATCCCGAAAGGGTATGAAGAGTAGTGTAGTAATCTCCCACGAACGAACGACCTGTCCTATGTATATAGAAAAGTTTATACTGCAGATAAAATGTAACACGGTTGGCTATGAATGTAATATTAGGTGTTACACCGTGTGTAACAGAGATTGGACTATAGTGCACTTTGTTGAATGAGTGTTTGATACTCGTCGAAATACCGCAACCAGCGCAATTTATTGATGATGTTTCCTGTATTGAACATTGCGAGTTCTTATTTACATAAATATTGATGTGGTTACGGCATCTGCAATAAGATATGTTTAATGTCTATTTATGAATAATATCTATTTAATTAAACATTGTCGTATTTAATTATACATTAAATTAGACAGAAGATTACAAGAGTTTTTTATTTATTTGTAAATATAAACATTTTATACTATTAGATATCTTACTTTTTAATATTAATTTAAGGGTCGCTACCGTGATTGGATTAATTAATAAATCCAATTACGGTAACGAGTCATTAATTCGGTAATATATTAAAATATTAACCAGTAATTATAATTTAACGCGATGTAACAGGAGTATACGAGTGTCCTCGAAACTTTTACTCGAGTCATTCAAAAGTGCTGTAATGTACCTACATAATATATGTATGTACCTACATATGCCTCGGCGCTATTTTGACATAAGCCGCTTTTGCCGAGTGGACATTTTACAATTTAATTCATACCTTTATTTCTTTTAAATTGTTGATCTCCTATCAAGACAAATATGTTTAAGTAACATCTAACTTCAGTATTAATTACTTTGTGTATCATCATCATCATCATTATCAGCCTACTTTTGTCCACTGCTGGACATAGGCCTTTCCAATAGCACGCCACTAACCTCAATCTTCAGCTCTTCGCATCCAATCACTGCCAGCCACTTTGCGTATATCGTCACTCCACCTAGCTGGAGGGCGTCCTAAATTACATTTGCCAAGTCGCGGTATCCAATCTAGAACACCTCTGCTCCAGCGGCTATCGGTTCTGCGACAGATGTGACCAGTTTTATACGCAGGTTATATAGTTACGTATATTAAAAATAGAAATTCACTTCAATTTAACGTAATTTTATAGCAATACTAATCTGAGTTATTGGTCGAGTGCCTGCAGGCGCGAGTACTAATAGAGGAGTAACTTAATAATTACAAGTTAGGTACTCGATTTCATAACCCAACTTTTAAACCCCCATTTGATCCATCATTGTATGTCACCATGATTGGTCGTAAACGTCACTGCAAAATAAGGTCTAATTTGTCAATTAATTAATTATTGTCATCGTATATTTGGTCGAGTGGTTCCATCTCTCTGTGCACTATTGTTCACTTGACATCCGCTCAATGCACGATATTTAATATTGCTGAACAGTAGTTTTGTGATGCCAGTACAATATAATGTCTTGTTTGTGTAGGTAATTATGCAATATAAATGTCAAAGAAAATTATTAAACAATTAGCTGAGACGTATTGGAGATGGTAACACAGGATTGTTGTCAAATCAATATCTGCTACGTATGCGCATCCGTCCACTCCATGAAGGGTTGATTAAAAACTTTCTCCAGTAATATTGTATATGAAACAGATATTTAAAAACTATTTTCAATTAAATTAATATTTGTCATTTTATTTCATTATTAGCAAATCAAGCCACACAGCGTGGTTGTAAGCGCGATTACCGATTATGAAATCCTGGATTCAAATGTCGGGTTGGGGACTATTGGATCTTTCTAATTTAGAATTTCCAGTAGTGACTCGAAGTTTGGAATTGTGACCGGTGTAAGGCAATACGCTATTCCATGGGACGTAAAGGTAACTGGTGAAAAGTGGGAGTGCGCTGCATTCCTCTGCCTACACGTTCAGGGATTAAAGACTTGATGATGTTACGTCGAAATCTCCACAAAATTTACATAACAGTAGACATTGGTTTGACAACAACAAAATGTAATATACAAACAGATTACGTATATAGTGTATATGGGAGCATGTACATACGAGTAATATAAAAAGCTGCATTAGGCCCGAAAATAATCCTTAAAAATGTTACACGTATTAGGTACTTACCTAATATTACGGATTCAATTTATTTTATTTAAAAGTTAATTCTATTAAAAATTGAGGAGGTATCTGAACTGATTCAGTTACCTTCTTTATAACCTTTACGAAATTATTATATTTTATTCCAATTTAGATAATTACCAGTGAATGTTCTGTATTTAATTCGTAACTATTAACTATTCACACTTTACTGTTATCCGTGAAATATTACATTCCTATGCCGGATGTCCTAATAGGCGACTAAGCACGGCGCTGTTTGACCGCGGTATGGCGCAGCCTACTTAGGCCCGACTAACTGCCCTGGCCGTCGACGACCATCACCGTAGGCGGTGCGAGAAGTCATAAATGTGCAGCCTGGGAGCTCCAACCCGCATGCGCAAAACACCCCCAGGACAAGCTGATTTCCGACAGTGAACTTACAAGCTGATGATGATAATGATACCTACTCGTATTACTGGAAACGATCCCGAACGTTATCGCTAGGAAACAATCATTAAGTCTCTTCCGCAGTTTTACAGGAGGCTACTAAACCAATGTCTAAATCCTTTAGGATGCCCTAGGGTTCTAGATTCTAATCTACACTGGACCACAAGTAGAATAATATAATAATAATATACAAGTACAAGTAGAATACAGTGCAAGTTTTCTATAGATAGGTACTGCCTATTTAACAGCATTCGGTACGAATGTATAATGAAGTTCAAAGTCGAGTTTTCATTATTAACAATATCTATATCAATAATTAAAATTAATATCAATATCATAATGAACAATAACACATTTGCCTAACCTTATTACAAACTTTTGCTTCTATTATTATACGAGTATGCTCATGTTATTCATACTGCGTTAAAAACGACTGCAGTACGAGTTAACGTCGTCCAGCTACCGGCTATATTATTTGACACCTATTACGAGTTCATCATCATTAAAGTTATAAATTGGTATTAACAAAGTAGTATCATGAAAAAAATACTTAACGAGAAGTGCGCAAATGACTATCGCTGAGGTCGAACATAAAATTGCCCTCCTAAACACGTGCAACAGCTATGAAAATATGCAAATATTCAGCACGTAGATATCGCGCCGCTTACAGCAGCGAATAAGTGAATGAATGGATTATATAATTTAAAGTAACATTTTAAGTGAAGAAAGTGGAATATTTTGCATCGAATATGTATGATATTTAGGTATATTGTAGTAGCATATATTTTTATACACGTAGAATATTGTAGTTGATTTAATTATGTATATTGTGGTTATATACTTTTTTAGTGGGTTTAAATGCATATAGTAAAAAGTAAACGAAAAGAAACAGAAGTATGCCCTAAGAAACAGTATCACTAAAAATTGTAAGTACTACAACTCAAGCGAAATAACCATTTTCATTATTTTATTATGTGAATACCAAAAATCGTACACTAATACATGGTGTTATACGTAACATGAATCTTTGTATATGACATTTGTTTTTTTCATGTCTAAAGTACGTAAGATAGAACAAAGGCTGCGATATTTTAGTAAACGTACAAAAGATTTCCGTATAAAGCGCAGACACAACATCGTAGAGTATCGTATCACAGTCACTTTGCAAGACGTAGTAGTGTCGCGAGATGACATGTCGCCCACAAAGCGACCACTCGTAAGTGCAACGGCTATGAAGCTGCGCCTTGAAAGAAAATACCGTTTTCATATATTCCTTTTATTGTTTTTTACTACATTGTCAAGCTAGGCCTTCTAGCACTTAGGCAGTGAACACCGAATGCCAAATATGCCCTTGCAGTGCTAACGTGCATCTTTTACATTCATCTCTGATTTCATACACCAATGCCACTTTTGGAGACTTCTAACACCCTTACAAACAAAGCCTTATTTGATCAAAATACATGAGCTTGGCTCTTTCTCGCCACTGCATCCATCAACATACAAGTCTTAGGTATAGCGATTTAGTCCTTATTTTCTAATTCTTACTGTAAGAATACGGTTTGAATAATTTACTATACTATTTCTTACTGAAGGACTAATTAACTTACTGTAATACTCGTAGTTATTACTATAGCAGTATTAGTTCTTACTATAATAAAACTGAAAAAGAGACGAGTCGTCTGCGAGTCAATATTGTATTTAAAGCCGCATAACAAACGAGCTCAACGGGGATACAGAGAAATATTGTATGTAAACAACACTGAACGTTTGTATTGAATTTCAATAGAAATCGTTGGATCTATTTCTGACGCTTAGCATTGAGTATTTGCCTTTTTGTGTTCTCCGATGTCAACAACTAGATGAAACTAAATGGAACCAGGCCGCACTGCTTATCTAACTTTTATTGTCAATATTTATTTGTGTTTATTTGTACGTGACTTTTTCTTAGTGTTACTCCTTTACGACGGAGTCTATTTATTTACATGTAAACAAGGCTTTGTGGCACAATTATAGAGGACTTATAGAGTGGATTCCTTTTTATATTGTTTCATCACAGCTGGATTTGAAATGAAGCGTACGTGCCACGCTGCTTCAGGGCGGATTAGAGGTTTATGCCCGTAATCCCACGCTGGGCATGCGGGTTGGAGATCGCAGGGCACAGCCTTTTGCACCGCTGGTGCTGCTGCACGTCGGCGGCCAGGGCATTGAGCTGTACCTATTTAGGCTGCGCTATACCGCAATCAGCCGGTCCTCAGAGCCTCGTCTGTTATAGCAGGGTGCACCACAGACGAGGTTGGCTTGGGCTGCTGAGATGGTGGTTGGAACCCCTTACACCCCAAGCAACTATTTCAAAATCATTGTGAATAGGAAGTACCTATGCACAATGATTTTGTAAAGCCCCTAGTTTATAGTTTTTTTCTTAATATTTGCCGTTAGTGATCACCTGTCAGTGCTATATGGCAAGATATACATATGTGTACAGTATGTGTTTATATATTATACAACGTTTATGTAGATAAACAAAAAATAAAAAACGCGTAATAAAATACCAACACTCATCTACACACACATCACCCTAAAGCTTCCGTTGACGCTTCGCAAATAAAGGGGTGGCTCACAAATGTGCAATAGTTATGACACTGGACCCCAAGGAGCAACTTCGATATGAACCGGTACACCCGCGCGCGCGATTTGGAAAGACACGAGTTACAACAGTGAAATAAATACAGTTCAATGTAAATAAACATGCACACACACATTAACAAGACAATGATTAATTTTTTAAATATTATAATAATTTTCTGAGAGACGCAAACTGCCTACAATAAAGGTGATAAATTCGTGTTAACACACAACTTGTGCACAATATATTTTCAGTAAAGAATGGGGGGCTATAGACTGTACGGTAAAATACGCTAAAGTGCATTCAATATTGAATATGAACATGAGAAACTATTACAGAGACAGCCTCGAACTACATTAAAACTAACTATTAATATGCAAATATCGCGTTATAACACATTTAATTTTAGAAGCGCAGGAATTAACAATTGCCGTTGGTTGTGTTTTATTTAAATTACTTGCCTACATATGTAGCTTCTACTGTCATCAAAATATTTCTTTATCAATACGCTAGATACAATACTATCTTCGAATACTGCCTCTACCAGAAACATAGGAACATAGAAGACCACACAAGCGTCTACATATTATAATTTTAAACTTACTAAGTTAGTACTAGTAAACTTCCCTGGAGTTAAAAGTGTGCAGATAATATGCACCATATAATCGTTACTTCTAGTGAATCATATCGAATATTTGATATAGAGCGCGGAATGCACGCCATGCGTTCGCATCGGTATATATTTATGAGAATGAAACCTTCAAGCTGCTTTGTGAACGCCACATACATACATCTTCGTCTGCTGCTTGAATAGTAACGTCAATATATTATTATGCATGCTATGCCCGCCGCGCTGGTGCGGCCGGTGGTGTGATAGGTTTCTTCGTTCGGGCTACTCGAACAGTTATCAATACACTCTTGAAATTCACTTAAAACTGATTGCTAATCACGGAAAATGCCATTCACTCAGATAAACCTAACTCACCTATGTAAATGAAATGATTAATGGAAATATTCAATAAAAATAAAATAAATAAAAATAGCCAATGCCCAGTAGTGGAATGAGATAGCTGAAGCAGTGGCTGATGATGAAAATGATGATGAGTAATGAAAGGCAGATGTTGATTATTCAGTACATATCAAATTGCCGGCGGTAATCTTATGACTCTTTAAAATGTTATGAAGGTCACCAATAATAATAAAAATACAGACATTTGGCTCACACACACTCCTTTGATGAAACAAATAAAATATATCTATTATATAAAAATGAATGTTTATCTGTATGAACTTAAAAACTACTGTACCGATTATTATGAAAATTGGTATATGTATGTATTTGTATGTTGGCGTAGCAACGCGCGCCGGGTACAGCTAGTCCAATATAAAACGACATGAATAGTTTATATATGTGGTTTATTAAATCGTATTTGGATAGAAGAATTAGTAGATATTTGGTGACATGTTTAGAGCACTCAACTTTTCTTTCTTTCATATCTGTTGCTATATACATAGATATAGGTTTTCAGCGGTTTGTTTGTTGTGCATAGTATATTCTAATTTTATTGTTACATTGTAGATCAGGTTTAAAGATTACACAGTTTTTTAGACATAGGTGTCTAAGTCAAATTCTCTATCGTATCTTCTTTTTTTTATTTATTCAAAGGGCACGTGTAATATCTGTACATTTCAGAGTTGGGAAGCACTTCCACCGGAGACGGCGACCTTCACAGCCGACATAACTCCTTTAATTTTGGCGGCACATCGGGACAGCTACGAGATAATAAAGCTCCTCCTGGACCGCGGCGCGGCGCTGCCCGTGCCGCACGACGTGCGCTGCGGCTGCGACGAGTGCGTGCGCTCGCGGCGGGAGGATTCCCTGCGGCACTCGCGCTCTCGCATCAATGCGTATCGCGCGCTGGCTTCACCTTCACTCATCGCCCTATCTTCCAAGGACCCAATTCTCACAGCTTTTGAGCTCTCCTGGGAACTCCGCCGTCTCTCCGCTCTCGAGCACGAATTTAAGACTGAATATCAAGAGCTTCGTACGCAGTGTCAAGAGTTTGCCACGGCGTTGTTGGACCACACGCGCACATCGCACGAGCTGCAAGTACTACTCAATCACGAGACGGGTTCGCCACAAGCGCCCCTCACCGAACCGGGCGCACCGGAGCGCATGAGGCTCTCGCGTCTCAAACTTGCCATTAAATTACGACAAAAGAAGGTAAACTTGTCCTTCATTATTTATTACGTTACGTTTAATAAAATTCTTCTTCAATACAATGTAATCGTTTGAATGATTTGAACGTATTGTTGCTATGGACATAATTTCAGTTCGTGGCACATCCAAATGTGCAGCAGCTGTTGGCGTCCATTTGGTACGAGAGCGTTCCGGGGTTCCGCAGTAAAAACATGCTGCTGCAGGCCGCGGAGATGGTGCGCATCGGCGTCATGTTCCCGCTCTACTCGTTTGCCTACATAGCCGCCCCACATTCTTCCATCGGGCGAACATTGCGCAAGCCGTTCATTAAGTTCTTGTGCCACTCCGCTAGCTACTTCATGTTCCTATGTATGTGCTTCTAAAATTTCTTCTATGAATTCGCTAATTTTGAGTTAGTTTATCGGAAAAAGATTAATTTACCTTTTCGTGTCTAGTTCTGCTGATCCTGGCATCGCAACGCATTGAAACAGCAGCTGGTGGGCTATTCGGCGCAGACCCCGCGCCCGTATCGCGTCGTGGCGCTCCGCCCTCGCTCGTCGAGTGGCTTATATTAGCGTGGGTCAGCGGTCGGTGCACTTTACAGTCAATTTGTACATATTACCCTTCCGGTACACCATAGACTATGGATCACTTTTTAGTCTCTATATTGTTTCTATGCGAAATTTGTTCCCATTTTTCTGTGATATTTGTAAATATTTGTACTTGAATTTTACTTACCGTCAGTCCATTGATATTTGATTCGCACAACATTCACTATTTCGAACAAAATTGACACTTCCACAAATACAAACTGTATATATGTATCTATATGAAAAGAAAAAAAAAAAAAAAGATATTTCCTGTGCGCAGGTTTGATTTGGAGTGAAGTGAAACAGCTGTGGGACATGGGGCTGCGTGAGTACGTGCACGACATGTGGAACGTGATCGACTTCGTCACCAACTCGCTGTACGTCGCCACCGTCGCGTTACGGGTCGTCTCGCACTTTCAAGTACGGTTAATATTTTAGTCGTTTCTTCTTTGGCTAAATACAAGTAAATGTATTATTAATTTAATTATAGCTAGTTTGATTCGGTTTCAGCATGTACCTATACAAATTAAGAGTGAAGTAATAGCATCTGATAGTACTTCCGATTTTGTTGATAATGGCGGTTGTTCGCGGACAGGTAGCTCGCGAGAAGTCCCTGGGACTGCAGTGGAACCAGCCGAGGGAGAAGTGGGACGCCTGGGATCCGATGTTGCTGTCGGAGGGATTATTCTCAGCTGCTAACATCTTCAGCAGTCTAAAGCTGGTGTACATATTCAGTGTCAACCCGCACCTTGGCCCGCTCCAGGTGTCGCTCAGCCGCATGGTGCTCGATATCCTCAAATTTTTCGTACTGGACATCTTGGTGATATTCGCGTTTTCGTGTGGTAAGAAAAATAATTGTTTATGAAGCTCTAACATAATTTCTATTCTTATTCAATAGGTTCTTGTGTATGAAAAACATTAAAATTTAATGCTAGCCATAGGTAAACAATCGGTATGCATTTCTTATTCTTTTTACTATTGTGCTGATCTTTCTATCTATCTATTTACTTTTTAGTACTATTTACACACTAAAACGCCTTGTTTATGCACTTGTGTAGATTGATTTATAACTTTACAACCTTGTCGCATGTTTTTTATGTTTCACATTGATGATAGCTAACAAGACGGATGAGACTACAAAATGTAGAGAGACTACTATCATGTAACTGGATGTTTATATAAAATGGTAATTTACGAGATTTAGGGGGCGATGAAAGACTTTTTACGCTTGAAGTGTTCGATGAATTATGTATATGAATACAATATGTAATGGGTCACGGTATAGATTAGCATTATAACAGTAATGTCTGTCATTACATATTTGTTTACAAGCCAATATTAAGTAATTACATTGGGTTAAATTGCAGGTTTAAACCAGCTGCTATGGTACTATGCTGACATGGAGAAGAAGCGCTGCACCACAACAGACACGTCCGTAGCCAACGCCAACAGCACCATCGTGGACCCCGACGCCTGCATCGTGTGGCGACGGTTCGCCAAGTGAGTCTGTGTCACTTAAGAAAAGGGTTACATTTATGCGCTGCATGTCCTATCCATCCAACATGCCTTCACAAGTCCACTGCTTGACACGGATTTCTTACCGGTCTTACTCCGTCCGGTCCTTGGAATTTTGAATCCAGCTGCATTTTAATATGCGCTGCATATTAAGATGTTAATTAATAAACAGTTTTATAACCAGACTTAAAACGAATACTTATGCCATAGAAACGAATTCACAACCCTGCTCAGCTGTCAAAAGTCACCTATTTTAGTCCAAACAAAAGGTCCAAAGAGTCTGCAATTATAAATTGTGTAATTTTTTAGCTTGTTCGAGACTATGCAGACATTGTTCTGGGCGGCGTTCGGCTTGGTGGACCTGGACTCCTTCGAGCTGGACGGCATCAAAATCTTTACTCGCTTTTGGGGCATGCTAATGTTCGGCACCTACGACGTCATCAACGTCATCGTGCTCCTCAATCTACTCATCGCCATGATGAATCACTCGTATCAGCTAATATTTGTAAGTCAGAATATTATTTGTTATGTTCAATTCATTACAATTTATACCAATGGTTCATGAGATTGTACCTTTTAATTTTATTCTGTTATTAAGGATACTAAAAATCATTCTTAATCTAATTTAACTGGAAAGGAATTACATTTTTTATTAAGTTACAATTACCTTTATTATAAAGGAACACAAAAACGTTGTAGAAAACTTGGATTAATTACTTTAGTAAGTGTAAGTATTGTATTATATAACCGATCGATTTTGTTGTTGTAGGAGCGCGCGGATGTGGAGTGGAAGTTCGCGCGCAGCAAACTGTGGATCAGTTACTTCGAGGAGGGCGGGACAGTGCCGCCGCCCTTCAACGTGGTTCCATCGCCCAAGTCGATTCTGTACGCGTGGCGCTGGCTGCAGCGGCGGCTCTGCAGCCAGACCCGAGCGAAGCGGGAACACATGCGTACCATCCGGGTACGTACCATGCTAGTAACTTAACCTAACTTCCTATCTTCGGACAGCGAGCCAGCCACTTTTAACATTGCTGCCTATTTTGTGCTACTGTGTCATTAACTGGAAGGAGTGGCGTCGATTAGGGGAGGCCTATGTCCAGCAGTGGACAACTAGAGGCTGACGGTGATGTCATTAACTGTAACCTGACTGGATATCTTATGCCACCGTGTCAGTTAATTTTAATCTGACTGCCGAGTTGGTACTGTAACCAATTTATATGATACCGGAGGTCTAAAAAAAAATATTTTACATAAGTTCTTCAGTTGATTCTTGGATACACTAATATATCTATGTGGGTAGCAGAATATAATTATAAAAGAAATATTGAATTATGTTTTTTACATATGATGCTTTTATATAATGCATACCTAAGTATTTATGATCTTGCGGTAAGATGGTCCGGGTGAAAGCGTTGATGACAAAGTGGAAGCATTCGTTGTCTGCCGCGACGCCTTCAGTTCGACCGCTAAGGTTCTCAAAGTAATTTGATCTATTTAATCTCTATTTAGTCTGCTATTACTTTATTGAAATATAGACATACAAGCTTAGTACCTAATATTTTTGTAAAGTTGTAAAAAATATGAATATTAATTGGGACTTAACAAAGCAAACCTTTGTTTTGCAAGACAACATTATGCGCCGTCATTGTGCTACTTGCTTTTTAATTTTGTAACGACGTTGTAAATTGTAAAATAAATTTAAGTTTAACGACGTTTTTATGCCCGCACATCACACAAGACTAATTTTATTACAATTTACAGAGAAAAGCGAAACAGGCAAACGAGCGCGACTTCCGTTATCAGGTACCCTTATTACACTATTAACTTCTAACGACTGACTTTTACGATAGAATATAAAAGAGTCTTCATTTCAATATATGATTTACTTAAAGTTTTCTTTGATGTGAGTTAATGCAATCTTCTTCGTATGTTTTATGACGCTATTAGCATTGTTGTTTTAACAACTTCACATGCACAAAACCCATATAACAATATTATATATTATTATACATTGTTGCGATGTCATAAATATATGCACAGATTACAAATATTTAATTCCATGACTATATTAATATTTTTAATTTACATATAGGTAAAGAGGCTACACTGGTAATACTACTTTCGCAGGCCATAATGCGTAACCTGGTGCGGCGCTACGTGACGGTGCAGCAGCGGCGCGCGGAGTGCGGCGGCGTCACGGAGGACGACGTCAACGAGATCAAGCAGGACGTCAGCGCCTTCCGCTGCGAGCTTGTCGAGATCCTGCGCAACTCCGGCATGAACACCTCCACCGCTAACGCCGGTGCTCCCGGTAAGATTATTTCTCTTTTTATTATCTGCTATCATGCAGGAGTACGAACAATTATATTCTAAAGATGTTGTAGTCTTTGAATCAATTGCACCAGCAACTCACAGCTATAGAATCAAACAATTAACTGTTAAATTTCCGGCACCGCAGGCGGAGGCGGTGGCAAGAAAAACCGGCAGAAGGAACGGCGGCTCATGAAGGGCTTCAATATCGCACCGGGTGGGCCTCTGGCGCCGGTCGATGAGTTCCTGGCTTCGCTTCACCACGAGCACGGCGGCGCGCACGGCGCGCACCACGCGTCGCTGTCGGCGCTGCTCGGCGGGCGCCTGCGCACCAGCCAGTCCAGCTTGTCGGACGCGGGCGGCGGCAGCGCTGTGCGCCGCAAGCCTTCGTCGCACAAGCGTCGTTGGGGAACTATCATCGAGGCGGCGCGTGCGGCACGTGTGTCGCGCCTCATCGGTCGCTCGCGCTCCGAAGACTCTGTTTGCGACCACGCAAGACCTTCACCTAGGTACTTCCGAGTTTATGCTTGCTTTAATCTGGTACGTTTTATTAAATTTGAGAGAGAGAGAGAGAGTGAGAGAGAGTGAGAGTGCACAAATATTGCTGCGAATAGACAAATTTGTGACCTTTGACCACCAATACCAAAACATATGCATACTAATGAATTAGATTAAATTATGTACCGCTATAACACACGTATGTTTTTTCGGAATAGCTTGACTAATGTCGAACCTGAGGTCTTTTTTATATAGAAGGTACGATTAGATTTTCCGTGTTATGAAGGACTTGAAATAATATTATTTGAAACGACCGGGACCCCATGATGATTTGCATAAATTTTGATTTGATAAATAGGTGTGACAGAGCATACAATATAAATATATATTTGCAGCGGCAGTGAACGATCTGAGTCGGGTAGCGACTCGCAACGTAGTCCAGAGCGCAGCATACGCGGCGGGCCATTACACCCTCTGGCGGCACTGGCAGTGCTGAAACGTAAACGCAAAAAGTTCTCCGACTCACGACGCACCGCGGAGAGGCCGTGTGCGCCGCCGCCCGCGCCCGACCCGCTGCAGCGCGCCAGCTCCGTGCCCGCGCGCGCGCCGCCCGTCGCACCGCCCAGAGCACCTCGTCCTCCGCCGCCTTCGGTGTCGCCGTCTACCACCGCCGAAAGCGTCACCGGAAAAGGCGGCAGTCGTGAACCGCTACTGGCGAGCCTCGACGACGACGCGCACAAGGTTGACGCCCGTGACATTTTTTACCTAATAAGTAGTATCATATTATACTTTATAACTGATCCACTGTCCCTAAGTCTATCTAGTGGCAACTTATATTTAACTGGTTAGTGGTAAAATTAATTTGTGCAATGTAGAGTGCAGCACCAACATTGATGAAATGATATTGAGCCTAGTGATTTAAAATTTAGCCTCTCACTCCGAGGCTTGGATTAAATCCTCGTGCGCATCTTTTTACAAAAATGTGTATATTAAAATTAAATATTATTTATCTTGAGGGAAATTATCGTGAGGAAACCTGCAAAATTTAAACTTTTACAAAAAAAAATATATTCTCTAAGGCATGTGTAGTCTGCCAACCCGTATTCGGTCAGCGTGGTAGACTATGACCTTAATGTTTTATTCTGAGAAGAGACCCGAGACTAATGGTGTAACGATAAAAGCGTTGACAAAAAGTAATTTGATGCTTAGGAGGCGTGTGGACAGTGCGGATATGATGCGAGTGGGGAGCGGACGAGTCGAACGGCGGAGACGACGGTGGGCGCGAGCGGCACGCCAGAAGCGGGCGACGCGGATGACGCGGGCTCGGCGCGCGGCGGCACCTGCGGCCGCTGCGCCGCACTGGCGCGCCTGGCCGGCGTCACACCGCTGCACGGACACGCCCCGCACCACTCCGCCGGCTGGCTCTAGAGCAGCTGGCTACTCCAGTGACCCTATCTCACGTAGACCGCACTTACAGATAGGGAAGTTAACTCTGACCGACTGGTGAATGATGATTTCCTACTAGTGACCCTTTGAACTTCTTCGTTCATTTGTGCACCAACGAGGAGGCTAACTTAAGACTTAATAAAATCGATCGTGCGTTCTAAAAGATGCTGCGAATTCCTCCTTCGTTTTTCCACTACACGAATCTCACTCGTAATCCACAAAGTCGGGATGTATCGTACGTTGTATAATATCTATCCGCGTCGATTGAGAAAGTGATATCAAGTAGTTTTAGAAATGTATTTTAATTATACGGTCAGACTAATATTAATCTGACGCATATTTGTTAAATGTATGATCTGAACTGAAAATTGACTTTTCTAAGACGTATCTTCGTAATTGTTCTACTGCTCCTAATCCACATGTTATAATAGATATTGTTAGATATACTTTACTGAAAAAGGCAGACTATTCCTATATATATTACATATGCAGTTGCCTGTTTATTAATATAACACCTTTTTAAACGGGCCTCCATTATAATCAACCCTCAGGCGATGCACTGCTTTATATGGAATATAAGTTCCTCATCTCGAGCTATATTTGGATGGTTACGAAAAGACGTGGAGTTGAAATTTAATCGGTTGTTAGGTTTTATAACATCAGGCCCTGATTACTGAAAATATTGTTGGTTTAGCTACCACGAATATCCTTAAGATACGAGTACCTACGACTATACGGCTAACTTGTGCAAGACCTGTTCTATACTAATTTATTCGGAACCGATTGAATTTCACTCAGTCAATACGCATTTATAAATGTAATTATATAAATTAGGGCATTAAACTTGCACCACTCGCTGGTAACAATTAATAAATGTGAACACGCATATAAATGGAGTTACATGTTAAGTCGCCCTCCCTCACGGCGCCGCACGTGGCCACTTGACGCAGAAGCTTTAGTAAGTTTACAAGGAATCTAATTTCGTTGAAAATAACCTGAAATACGTCATTTGACACGTCAAGTAATGTGATCTGTGATCGTAATATCATCGAATATTCCAAACCGTACAGTATTTTTAAACTCATAGAAACATATTAAGTAAGTATTATATAAGCTGTGCAAGGTGGCCACGTGAGCCGCGAAGTTAATTATTTAAGGTAGGTACATAATATTTTAAACAAAAACATATTATAACGAACACCAACTAGTTAAGTAGATGCAAACAAAATTTAAATATAGTGAACGTTATAATAAGTAACTAAATATTTTATATACGACTTATAATATGTATACTAAAAATGATAAATATAAATAAAAATTTAAATATACTTAGTTAAATTATACAATTTAATAATAATGTGTTCCATAAAGTTTTCCAGTTATAATATAATTTACGTACTCGTATCTATTCGAAAGGCGCACACAGAAATAGGAATACTTAGTGGCTAAGGACGATAATACGAAACAGGGATTTTATGTGGAACATGTCCTATTTACTGAAATGTTCGTTACAAATAGTCCTGTCCGCCCTAGACTTGTAGGTTAGGTGCGGCTTTAGCATTCACCATTCCTTAGTTAGAAAGAGTTAAAACTTGAAAGTTGTTAGTCGAATGGTATCCATTTCATGTCTGTTTAACAAGGTTTCAATCATCGGGATGTATCAACGAATTTCTAAATGCCTAAATTTATCGCAATATTGTTTTGAATTTTGTACTTGCCGAGGAGACGTATCGTAAGGAACAAGTCGAAAACACAAACCTCTTCCGGTAAAATAGTCGTAGGCGAATAACGATATCGCATTTAAATAAAACAGTTTATAAATTCATTGTAATAGAATGTGTGGACTTTATGTAAAGCTATGTTAAATTAGTAGGTTCTAGCATCACTTCTTAGAATATCTTGGCACTTCGTTGCAGTGTTACTGAAACAGGACTTTAGGTAGGTAGGTCCCTATTCAAATATACATAACTATATTTCGATTTTCTTGAAGGACAATAAAGAATTTTACATTTCGATTATATAACAGATAAGATTCAATTATAAATTGTAGTTTAACAGTCGGGAGCTTATTAGATAAACATATAACGAAATTTCCGAACCACCCCTTCAGTCTGAACGATTTGTCATGTTTATAAGTGTTGTGATTATGTGTCATGATATTTTTTAGATATTAAGTATTATTATAGTATCCTTATTCGTTGTCGCAAATGAACTAATTAACTGATTTGAATATTTATTACATTTTTAATTTATTTACGAACGATATAGCTTCAGATTTCTTCAAAGAGGGCTTACAACTCTGATTAAAGAGCGGGAATCCGGGGCAGCGGTTGGGGCTCACCAACGCTCCCGGCTACCTACCTAAGGCCGCGCCGGTAACGGTCGTAGTTAAACTTAAAGTCGGCTTGTCTAGAGTAAGTGAGGTGAAGTCGCCAAGTGCGGCGGCGATGTGATGCTGCACTCATATCGTCCTTTCTGTATGCGTGCTATTTGTAATATTGTTTGTGATTATCATTGAGTATTGGGTAATATATCTCGATCTATTAAAACAGGAGGCCTTCAGTCGCGTTTAGTTGTACGCCGCGCCGCGCGCGCGTCGCCACCTAATCGATTTATATTTTGTAAAGAGTTGTTGTTTATTTATACATTATATTTGTATATAACGGTGCGAAGTTTAATAAAAAAAGCACTATTCATGTGTTGTTTTACTGTACCCACTTCTACTCTTCTACAGTTCAATTTTCATAAGGTAGAATTTACTATAGTATTACTGAATGAATTCCTTGAGGTTAATAAATAAAATATGAAGAGTTACAAGTAAAGCAAAAAAAAAGGCTGCAAACGTAATATTTGTACAGAGTATATTGAAACAAGTGTTACAAGGATAAAAAAATAAAAGCCATGTTTAAATAAATTATACAATTTTTATTATTTGAACTAAAATGGTAACATTGATTTTTTAAACCAGCAAAATCTGTTGATGAATGGGAAATATTCTTCTAAATGGAATGAAACCTTTTCAGAAATCTGTACAGCGTCCTACAGGTCCATATTTGGACAGAATGCTTACATTATCATTGATTTACGTGAATAAACCCAAGAAGAAATATCGCTATTTCTTTCCTTTTATTTACCATTTGTCAAGAATAAGTATTATACTAAAATTATATATCTAAAGCAACGCATAAAACTGACCAGCAGCTATCATCAGCGAAATACTGTTCATAACAGTAGTGACGCCACAAATACTGTAGTAATCACTTATTAATTTCTAGTGCAATCTTAACAGTTATTCGCTTTGGTAAGTTGTAATATTGCGATAGTTTTGTGCGGAGTCTATTTAAAATGTTTGTGACACACATTGAATTAAACGTAACTTCTCTGTGGCACGATGCATCATGAGTTGAACGTTGAGCAAATTTCAAAATGTGTGTGAATTCCGTTTTACATAGTTTGCAGTAAAACGGGGTCTGGGATTGAAAGACACAAACGATGCGCATCGTGCTAGTTATTTGACAATTTGGATATACACGCTTGCTAGCGTTTCTGGCAAAAAAAGGCTACTAGTGATAGGCTCGATCAAAAAAAACTTTCAAGCAAAAATTTTACGGCGTTACTGTTCTTCAAATCGGCAACACTTCTTAATATTGCAAATTTAATAAATACGAAACATCTATGACATAAAATTGACTTACTACGAATATTTGGTTTTATAACATTCAATGATTTTTTATTCGATAGTTCTGAGAGAATTGGAGCAAAGCTCCATCTGTTGATATTCTTTTCTACCAATATTTAGAAGAGAATCATATTCAGTCAAGAGTGCTGGGTTCAAATAGTTCATAAAATGTTATATAAAATGTACGACTTTGAAATCTATATTGTAGCATTTACTGTCAACGTTACTCGGATAGCATGGCGCTAGTCGTCATTGGCCGGCTACCTTTTTCCCACACCCGGTAGATTTGGTGGCGATAGAGGAAATCATGTGGGATCGATGTAAACTATTTAACAATTCTGTGGTCATTAAGCTGCGACCGCGCGGAAAGGAAATGGACTTTGTACAAAAGAGGTTAGATGGCGTGCGGAGAGGGGAGAGGTGCGGCGATCAGAGCGCGGCGAGGTCGAGCAGCGCGTAGTCGCCGGCGCCGGGCGCGCGCACGGCCAGGCGCAGGCGGCCGGCGCGCGCCGCCAGCAGCAGCGTGCAGCCGCGCGGCAGCGCGCCGCGCTCCGCCGCCAGCGCGATCTGGTTCACGGCGCGCCGCTCCACCTCGTGCTTGATGGAGCGCGCGCCGTAGTGCACGTCGTACCTGCCCACCGATATCCTCGTTACCTTCAATGATCGGCTCACTGCGGTAAAGCGCAACATCTCTAGGAACAGTTAGCTCTCTGGCCGTCGACGGGCAGCAACGTAAGCGGTATGGGAAGCTATGCTTTGAGATTCCCAACTTCTATGCTCAGCATAGGGATTAGGGAAAAAAGGTTTTGTGCAAGACTATGTCTGAGTAGACTGAGGCAGGCTGATGGTGTGTAATTGATTCAAACAATAACGAAATTTATGGAAGCCTTTCTGTAGAATGAACTTACAAGAATTCTATCTTAAACACTATATTTATAGGGAGCATTTTTTGTATAAAAGTGACACACCTAACTAATGAATGGCTCGACTGGATTTGAATGACCACATATTTCAACAATTAATTGAATTGTTAAGCTTCCATTTCCGCGATTTTAACATCATATGGCATTGGATAGGCAGTCCTTTCAGTACAAATCGAGATATTGCATCACGTTCATAAGGTATATGTGTGTGTTTTGTAATGAACAAAACTATTTGCATTTGAATGAGACTCACCCGTCGGCGAGCGCACCCAGCACGCCGCCTTCCCAGTGCAGTTCGATAGCATGGCGTTCGCGAGCCTTCTCCGCCCAGCGGGTCAGCTCCATTTGGACGAGCGTGAGTAGTTCTTGCCGCGAGAACGGCAGAAAGTACACTATTTCGTTAATACGCCCGAGGAACTCATCGCGCCCAAAATGCCGCTTGAGTATAGGCCGCACCACTGTGTCCTTGAAATGTCGCGATACCTCTAGCGACTCTTCGACTATCTCTTCTTCCGTCTCCGGATCCTTGCCCTTTATCGCTTCTAGAAAACCAGACAGTTATATTTTTGAATAATTCATTATGAAATCTATATCTTTTGTTAGCGGAAATGACGAAGAAAACCTGTTACATTAAAAACCTTGCGGGGCAATCAGCAAGTAACATCTTATTTATTTATTTTTTTATGTCCATATTTCTTAACCAAGCTAAAATGTTTGAGTAACCAAAAACCTTTATTGTCTTCATTTGATGTAGTTGTTGCGCGCACCCGCTGGGCCGCCCGTGCCTCGGCCTCCCGGCGTAGTTGCAATCCGTATTGAGCGATCTCGTCCGCCGCCAGGTTTGATGTCATCACGAATATTGCGTTTTTGCACTCAATCAGTTTACCCTTGCCGTCTGTTAGTCGTCCCTAAAGATCATGAAATAAAATTATTTCTTAATAAGTGTGCGTAAATTCATAGGTAATAAAAGAGAAACGGCGGTTGTTGTCGGAGAGGTCTATGTCCAGAAGTGGACGGAGATCAGCTGATAGTCAGGATGAAAAGAGAAACCGGAAAATACCTCGTCAAAAAGTTGAAGTAGTACTGTTAAAACATCAGGATGCGCCTTATCCACCTCGTCAAATAACACGACAGCGTCAGCGCGCTTTGCGAGAGCGCGTGTCAACTGCCCGCCCTCTTCGTGACCTACGTAACCAGGGGGCGCTCCAATTAGCTTAGCCACCTCGTGCTTTTCCTGGTACTCCGACATGTCCAGTCGGATAAAAGCAGCCGGATCGTCTCGGTGCATATACCGCGCTAATTGCTTTGCCAGTTCCGTTTTTCCGATACCCGAACTGCCTAGGAAAAGGAATACAAGCGGGTGGTCGTCGTCGGCCCACCCGTTCTCTTTGCGGCGCACGGCTGCAGAGACGGTTTCGATAGCAGCTTGCTGGCCTACAATGAACTGTTTGAGGCGCTGCTCAAGCGGAAAGCGTCGGCGCTCTTCAGCTGCGGCGGCAGCGGCCGCTTCCTCCCAACGCTGTGCGTGCTCTACGATGATATCGTGCGTAGCGGATGGGTCGCGGGCGTAGTGGAGCGCGCGACGGCCGGCGTGGTCGCGGGCTGTAGGGTCCGCGCCTGCCTCCAGGAGCGCGCGAGCACTTTCAACCGAGTCGGCTAACGCAGCGTAGTGCAGTGCCGTCCAGCCGAGGAAGGAGGCGCGCGCATTCATAGCACCGCAGAACTCATCTTCGCGCCGTTGTAGCGTCTCGAGAGGATGTAGGCCGGAGGCGGCGGCTGCAGCGGACGCTCCGGCATAATGCTCCCGTAGGTCGGGTCGGGCACCGAGGCGCAGTAACTCCAGCACGGCGGCGGACTGGTTGTTGGCCGCAGCGGTCATTAGTGCCGTCCAGCCCAGCGAGTGGCGTCGGTCCGGCGGTCCACCTTCGTCGTCGCCGGTACGGGCGTAGTCGCGGGAAGCCTCCACTTGTCTGTTATAATAAAACCTTTTTTTAGTTATTGATAAACTAAAATAAATACATATCCTGTAAGGCCTTTTAGTCATATTTATTTATTAACCTAACCTAACCTAACCCTCTTAACATTAGCAGGACGATATAGTAATATGTCATGAACTTTTGTATTTATAACTTTCATAGAAATAAACTTCTTGTACTTTGTTGTCTAAACTAACCGACCAAGTTATTTTGATGAGATGTGATTTTTCCACTTTCCACTAACAAGCTGTTAAAACTACAAGAACATTATTCAACATTTATACTTTTACTAGTTGTACCTGCGATTTCGTTCACATGAGTGAAAAA
>DWDT01000461.1:0-20959 GCA_018245595.1 Microceris scylla
AGCCTACTCCCGTCCACTGCTGGACATAGGCCTCTCCAATAGAACGCCACTGAGCTCGATCTTCAGCTCGTCGCATCTAACCACTGCCAGCCAATTTGCGTATATCGTCACTCCACCTAGCTGGAGGGCGTCCTACGCTACGTTTGCCAAGTCGTAAAGGTATTCAGTTATATAAATACTATTTTGTGACCAGCAATTAAATTATACCTAAGTTAAAATTATTAATCAAAAGTGAACATGATAAAGAATACTTGTAAACAATTAAAAATTCTATAATCAGCGACACAACCGAGCTCGTTTGAAAAATTTTAAAGCATGATATAAATACAAACCTCATTATTTACGACATAATTGATAAAAAACACCAAAATGATTGCAGTGATTGTATTAAATCCGCTTCCGATTACCACCTCCTCGCGACTTATTCCTGTTTCTGCTATACCAAAGTCTTTATATTCTGAACAATTAAATAGATCGTTTATATGCTCCATTCTTATTTTCCAACCTATTTTTAAACCACCAGTGAAACAGACTATTCGGGGAGATGCAAAAACAGTGACTAATCATACTTAGTCTTCCAAGTGAAACCTTACAAGTAGTTGAGACATTGACTTCTGATTTAATTAGCTTCTACTTTGACTTACTAAATATAGCTCTTGTACTTACGATGCTAGAAATAGTTTGCATAGGGCTGTACACTGACTAAGAGAGCATTATTTTTAAACGAAACCCCATATAATTAATGAACAAATTAAGAGAATTATGCTTCATATTTGTGGTCTTCATACATGGATAGATTCATCATCATCGTGATTTTTTTTGTTTTCCATTTGCTATTACAAAGTTATTCAAAAAGTCTTATTTGAATATTACTACTATTGATTTTATCATAATATATGCAACTGTTATGTAGTTAAAAAACAATTAATTAATCATTATTAGCACGTGAAGTAAATATACAGGTTGCCTCGTTGGTCAAGTGGTTGAAAACGTGACTACCAATCGGGAGGTCCTGAGTTCAAATCCCGGGTTCTGTAGTATTGGATTTTTATAATTTAAAATGTCTAATAGTGACTCGGAGTCTGGAATTGAGCCCGGTGTACAGCAATAAACTCACCACCTATTCCATAGAATTTAAATGTAACTGGTGAAACATGGGAGCGTACTAGACTTCCTGTCGGGGATTACAGGCGTAATGTTACGTTTTAAGTAAATTGGATCCTTAAAAGCGTTACTTTATGCTTATGATGAGAATTTCAGAAAATTAAAAAATCATTAGATACATGGATATACACATAATTAAATAAGGGATCTGTGCAAAGCAATTGCATCACATCTTGACCTAAAATTAGTAATTTTTATAATTGATGAAATATGGGAGTCTTTACTCCTCTACCTGCTAGTCTGACGAAATACAGTTGTGATGTTTAATTAAGTTTTATAACACCGAATAAAATATGTATAAATGTAAGTATGAGAGGGTATCTGTATAATATAATTTTACTGAGCATTTATCTTTCAGTAGTTCATGCTTATTATTGTCTTTGCTTAAAATTATTAAAAATAAAGTTCTCAATGTTTTAAGGATAAAAATAGTTCTATTTATTCATAATATAAATTATACCATACTTTTTCATTCTAATAGCAACAAAAGATGAGTATTACAGTTTTTATTTCATTCACTCTTATTTTGAACTTTTTCTGGAACCTTCTGACGCTTAATAAAGCACAAGATATTAATCCAGATGAAGGACGCCGACGCCACGTATACCACTCGAAGGTTGGACGGTATGAAGAAGAAGTTTATCGTCTGTCCCGGCAACCAGAACGCTTGGTTCGCTAAAAACGTTTTCCAGTATTTTTTTCGAAGATCCTCAAACACGTCCTCCTTTCGCTCCAATATTCCTAACACTAAAAATGTAACATAACTATTAATGAACATTAAAATGTAAAGTTCTAGACGTCAAATGTTTTGACATAATTATGTCAAAATGTTGCTTTACTTACATAATTATGTCAGTATATTGCTTAATATTTATATAAATATAATGGTTTAAGATATGTCAACATGTTGCTTAATACAAGGACATAATATATGTCAATATACTGCTTAACATTTATGTCAATACATTGCTGTGTTGTCAATATATTGCACTTACACTAACAGTTGCATTTTTTAAATATGGCTATCTTTGTAACCTAACTTAGTAGAGTTAATGGACTTCACTTAGAAATTGCACGAAATTACTTACATGTGTAGAACATGGCGAGCAATATCGGGGTGGCGATAAACTGATCGGAAGCCACTTTCGTCGCCACCACTTTCACCGTGGTACCGACGAACTTCTTGTCCAGGAACTTATACCTGTCATTTATTTATATGTCATGTCAAAATATAATGTTTAACAAAACGGTTAGCTTTTAAGATAGACAATGTTTAAAGATCGAACTTAATGTTCGATCTTTAAAAAATGGTCATTTAAGAGTGATATGGTCTTATTATTTTCGATCTTTAGAAGATTTTAATACATGGTATTTAAAAAGTAATATTGTTCACATAACTTTAACACAATAGTTAGGTAATGTTTAATGATAACAGATGCAGCAGTAGTTTATCATCATCATCAGCCTGTCCACTGTTGGACATAGCCCTCTCTTAAGGTTTTTTGTCGATGATTTCCACGCTGGGCATGCGGGTTAGGGATCGCAGGGCAGGGCTTCTCGCACCGCCTACACTGCTGCACAAAGCATGCCAAGGCAGGCCGCAATCTACCAGCACCGGATTTAGCGACATTTTAAGACGCGTTGTTCTCCTGGCATGGAGTCAATTAATTGCGAATTAAAACGATTAAGCGGTGACTATTGTCACTTTAATAAAAGATTAATGGGAGCCGTGCAAGAGTGATCGTACCAATAATATAGGGTAGGGGCGTACAAACAGCTGCCAACGGTAACAATCCGCGCTGCTGACGTCACGTCAATGGGTGTCTTTTCTTCCTGCACACATATCTATATTTAAAAACTATTTATTTAAAATGAATGTTCTCTAAGACGCGTGATGTCTGCCAACCCGCATTTGACTAGGGTAACAGGCTAATGCAGTTTAAACCTCTCTTTCTGAAAGGAGAGCCAGCATGCTCAATAGCTAAAGGATGCAAGGTTTGAAAAAAAGTTATTATAAGTAATGCTTGATTGTACGTTTATAAATAGTATTCTAAAAATTGGTTTTGATAATCAAGAATAAGCGTCTGCGCTCTTCAATTCTGTTTAAATTCCCTAATATTATTTATTTTTTATTCTGTATTTAAAAATTCTATGAAATTATGATATCGTCACGAAATAGGTTTTGGTATCAAATCAGCCAATGCTATGTAATAATAGGTATAGTCATAAAAGTAGATAAGCACGTGGAATATAAATTTATAAATATAACAACGATATGTTCATTATTATATTTCATCTTACGAATCAGATGCAAATATTCAATTAACTCGATATAGGTAGCGTGGCCGAGCGGTCTAAGGCGCTGGTTTAAGGCACCAGTCTCTTCGGAGGCGTGGGTTCGAATCCCACCGCTGCCAGGGAAACTTTTTGTTCACAATTTTAACAATTTTTTTTTTATAATTATGTTTTTAATTTAAGTACTTGCTGTATATATATGTACTTCAATTTTTTTTAACCATATTTATATATATTAGCAACATTCAAAATATATAAAATGGGTATGTATTTAACAAAAGTACATTTAAAATTTCTACTAATTTTAAAAATAAAAATGAAAACAAAAACAAAAATATTACGGTACTCCTAATCATAGAGATCAAAACATTATTAACACAATATGAAATTAAACCTACTAACTATGCACCGGGTGTACGATTGCGAACTAGGGCCTTCATTTAGCGTTTGTTGATCCAGTTCGCCGACGTGTGGTTTCCGAGACCTGACACTCAACAGAGTGGAATTCACTTATTCCTGGTAAAATTTGCACCAATAATCGTAAAATTTATATGTTATTCATTTTATGTTATTCATTTCTTAATATTAAGTAGTCACAATTAAATAACTTATTTCTAATTACCAATATCAGTAATTTGAAAATGGCTTAACTTCACTGTTAAAAAGTTTTAAGCGTCAATCATTTGGTTATGAGAATCTGCAAACAAGTCCAGATAATATTTTGTAGGTATAACTGTTGGATAGATTAAAATGAGTATACCCAACAACAACCTGCTAAATGGAGTTTCTATGCTACAATTTTTAGACCATTTCAATTTCAACTTATTCTCTGGGTGATATTAATATGTCTGTCACGATTCTTGCCAATAATATTACTAGGTATGTATGTCTATTTGTTGTAGGATGAAGTGTTTATAATGCGCAGTTTGCATCCATTACGAGTTTATTTGCATACAAGTTTGTTAATTCTTAGTTATAAAAACGACTGATTTACACGATTTAATCTTATACCTCATAATTATGAATGTATATTATAGGAATTATTTATCACATGGATAAAAAGTATACAAATACGTTCCAGCATTTTAACACAACGCATTAGTGTACTTCAGCGCCATCTTTTATCGAATAGTGAAAACGGAGCTCTACCGAGTACATCCTGTTGAAGCTTTGCTGTGACAGCTCAGCCGCCGTATAGAAGGTGGCGTATACAGCTGTGTTCGTGAGGACAGGTCTCCGCTGCAGGGACTGCCGCCACCAGCTCGCTAACCGGGATACCATCTGGGAGGTGAAATAATTTTGCACAGAATAAAACGGACAAACCGCTTTAGACAGTGGGTCATTTATTTGATTTATTAGAAATGTTTTCCCTAACATTATAATTAATTTATATATTTGTAAAAGTATTAAAAAACAAAAAACCGACGAAAAGTTCATATGAGCCATATACAATATTTATCAGATAATTGAGCTATCCACGGGTATAGTATTTTTACTAGGTCTCATGTCTCTGCTAAATGATATTAACCTATGACAATTGAAATGTGAACTGTGGAATCACTCTAATTACTGGAAATCACATCATTATTTATGGTTAGGTTATTTCCTCTGGTGGTTCTGAAGCGGGCAATGGTGAAGAAAAGTTTTTATATCTCAAGGTAATATGTACTTGTATAGGTCTACAAGTAAGCTGACTGAATTGTGACAATACTGTTTTATAATATTAAAATAATTGCGAAATATAAATATTTCATTTCGATATTTTGTATTTGAATATCATCAACTCACAGCTCAATAATTTATAGGTTTATACGTAAAATTCATGACGGTTTAACATAATAGACTCAACACAAGGAAACGGGCCCTATAATTTATGGATGCATATGAGAGCGTCCGTAGAGGATGTGGAGAGTTATTTCGATAATTGTAAAACATTTCTGTTTACAAAAACTAAACTAATACATGCATTACACTCGTAAAATAAACGTATACCGTGAATTTGAATACGAATAACTAATTTACCTTCGTTTGGCGACAGTAATTTAATCACTGTGGGGACGTCGTTAGATTTATGAGGATATTATGATTCATAAATACACCTGAATAATTTTAACACTTTTAACAAAGCAGCAAGCACGTCACACGAGCAATATCAGCTGTACGTTGCAGTGTACTACGCTCCAGTACAGACCAATGAAACCTCACGATAAGCAATTGACTTTAATAGAATAATTTAAAAGTTTAATATCACTGTCACAATCGTATACATCTACATGTGACGTACTGTATGCAAGTATTAATAGAATTTACTACGAGATTTACAGTTAAACACTTTTGTTTTTAATTAACTCACGCTGGCATCAGAACAATCACTTATATTAAGAAATGTTTTATCCAATAATAAATGTACCTATATACTTTTCATCAAATATCTTGTATTCTAGTCAGTTATTCGTATGAATAATTTTCACGTATATTAAAAATACTATTTTCACAACAATAAACATAATATGTAACTATTTCCAACATATCGCCAGGCGTCAACCCTTTTTTCGCCCACTAGATGCTACAATGTTTTATTATAAGTAAACATTAACAAATAATACGATAGTTAAAACCATTTTAATAATTAAAAATGTACCAAATGCACATTATACATATATTTTCTGATTTTGTGGTTAACTCTACAACAATTGACGTCACATTTGTTATTAAAAATTAAAGCACGATAACCGAAAGAATGATACGAAGTAAAAATAAATAATCATAACCTTACCTACCTCAACAGATAATAGTTCTACTTATAATAAGTGTAATAATCTTCTTTACTGCACTGATACCAAAATACTTCAATCTTCAACAAAGATCAACAAAAACATTATAAATATAATTTTACTATTATACTTACAAATTAAAAAAATATTTTTTTATTCGTGGAACCATTATGCACCAATCAGAGGCTGAGATAGTCAATGTATTAAAAAACACAATAGGACTTACAGTGGTCAGCCAACCGTCGCACGTGTTAATTATTTTTCGATTTTTAAATTAACTGTGTCCAACACGTCACTATCTACTTATTTAAGGAAAATTATCTCCCTCGCACTATACTGTCGCTTAAGTCTTGTAAGATATTATACATTTTGCCAAAATATATAATACATGATTACCGATTTGTCAATATTTTATATTAATTAGAGAAGTTAAATTTTATTTTTGAAGTCGCATTTTACGGGCTTTACGGGCCAAATATTTATCATTACAGGCCGTAATTCTTTTACATCCATCAATCTTTTCTTAGGTAAGTATATTCATATTGGTTTCAAAGATTTTATGCCGCCATCAGCCAGTATAACTCAGGTATGTGTCTTGGTAATTACCAAAATATTCAAAACCGAACCTAATAATAAGTACAGCAAATAAGAGCTCGATAATAAAAGCTTTTATGTAGAAACAACTTACTAAAACCACACAAATACCGCACATTATATTACCAAAACGTTTCTCAGACGAAATAAAATATAGAAAAAGATTTTATTGCTTAATTATGAAGCAATTTTGTAAAATATATTTTACCACAAGTGAATATTCTTATTAATTACTAAACAAATGAAATTATAATTACAACGCAACGCTGTATGGAAATGTATAATGGCAAAATCAATTTGCGAGTAAATTGACATCATACCTGTGGCAATCAACCTGTTGCTCACTGCATCCGCACCTAAGTTTTGAAGTCGGAAAGTAGAGTACTACCTAAAAGAACGAAGACCGTCGCGTTTCCATTTTCGCTGACATGTAAATGAATAATTGAATCGAATGGATAAGATAATGGTATCATGTTTGATTTCAAAATGAATTTTACAAAGAAGAGTCTTTAAAATTTGAAACGTGCGAGGCGCGCGGGGCGCGGAGAGCCGTGGACGCCGGTGCCAGGTAACAGGAGGTACGGCGAGGCACACTGAGCTGAGACAACATCGTCGTGGACAAAATCTTAAACTATACTCTACTCAAGACACTTAGCAAATATTGCAACTTTGACGTATAATATTTATTAAGGATAGAATTATTAAGAATAAGTATTTTCAGGTGTACGATTTATTTGATAGGGAAACATTTTACTTAACACCTAAATAGTTACTAAATATTAAAGTTAAATGTAGTATGTTTGTCAAACTAAACCACCTTAATAATGTTGGTCCATCAAGTTAGATATTCATATATTATATATAACCAACGTACTCATTACCTAGTGTAAATTCAAATTAATTTTCTAACGGTTTATTTTTTTTCATGGATCATTGGCCGCCAAAATCATTATATATATGGTGCAATGACAATTCACGAAAAGAACATTTTTTTATTAAGATGCAAAAATTTAATTATTGATGCAGTCACGAAATGCTGAGAATTCAATATAAAAATTTAAAAATTCGTGTTGTGAAAGTGGAGCAATGTGCGTTCTTGAAGCCTAGCGGTCGTCCTCCCTCCCACGTCACATAGTGTCTCTTTCTGGCGTCATCACGCCGTCTCTGTCTTGCAACACAGTCAGTCACCGCGGAACTGTAGTGTGTTTCACAGGTGTGTTGCCCGTGTGCGGTATGTTTGACGTTCGTAAATAAAACCTGTTTGTATTACATTGTACAGCATTCTGGATTTTTTTATTTTACAAATCATTTACAGACAATAAATCTATGTGCTAAGAAACAGTGTTAGCAATAGTTGCATAACTTTCTGCGGTAAATGTCGAATTGGTGCGTTTGGAAACAGTGACAACAAGTTTTCATGTGGTGTGTGCGGTCCTTGAAACGAAGGCTTTATCATCGTCAACGACGCTCTTTCTGTGCTCTTCTCATTCATTCGGCAGCCAATTAGCGACTAAGGTAATCATTTTACGTTTATTCTCACGAACTGGTGTATTAACATAGAGTCGACTCTACATTTTTTTAGTTTCATATTCAAAAAACTTTGTTCATTATGTTACTTATGAATGTATAATATTGTATTATTACTTAAAATACGTAACTTGAACTTAGATGTGAATAAAAATTGTTAGTTCGCAAGCGGATTTGAACAGTTAGAAAGCTATTTACGACACTTACGTAAATAAGTTAAATCGTTTTCCACTGTACAAATACGAGTTTCTAACGGTTTTTAGAAACGTTTCACACCGGCTTACGACATCCTGCACAGACGTAATTACTAAATGATTTATCTAAACGTATCTTTACACTTCGATAGCGCACCCTACCTAAACATTTGTAGGTATGTTGTGTGAAAATATGGTGAGATTATAACGAGTTAATATTTACTTAATCATTATCAGGTGCCAGTGTTGCACGCGTCAGGTGCTATATTGTGGGGGAGTTATCACTGTTTGTCCCGCTACCTGCGCAGGAATAGGGGTTATTTTAATTGATTGTAGCCCAAACAAATACGGAATACTGACGTGACTATTTTAAAATATTAAACGAGCTGTTTGATGATATTTGGGAATGAAATATATCTATTACGCTAAAAATATAAAAAGAGTTAAATATCATTTATTTTATTTTATATTTTAAAAGGCTATTAAGATACCTAATTATAATAAACTATGAATAAAGGAAGCATATGAAACGCAAAGAAATAAATAATTGATATAAAAGTATGCAAATTATTATATAATTACAAAGTTTGACCTAAAGAGTTTTTGTAGTAAGTGCAAATTGTTAAATCTCATCTGTCCAAAATTCGTCTATGACAGAACTACCGTTACTTTTACGTCAATACAGCATAACTTGTTTGTTCGTGCGCTAGTTTATTTATACTGAGCCCTGGACAAAGTCTATAGAATACAGCTTTTAACACAATCCCAATATCTGGGAACCCGCGACAATCTATTTGCTGTTAGATCTCCTTCAAATGTGGCTGGACAAAATCTTTTTCTGCTGAAATAACTTTCAAAATACAGCGGAATATATACAGTAACTGTAAGACGTGGCCAAACATTTTTAATACACTAAGGTTTTGTCTTCTGGTTTTATTTACTCGAAAATTTTGCCACGGAACCTTTGCATGTATCGCAGCTTTTAAATGTGATACTACTTAAGTTGACACTTAAATATTCACACACTTGTTAGTATAACATAAACATTTTTATTTAACGTATTAAAAATGGGTTTATTGATAAACACATACTATGCATATATGTCTAACGTACATGTCACCTCTTTGCATCTAAGTTTACCGACGAAACAAAAAATTAACTGTTAACACGATCAAAGTTTCTGATTTTACCGAAATTTTGAAACTTTCAAATAAACTTTTTCATAGCTTACTGGTACTGTGTTAATCGGTCTCTCTTGTTAGAAACTTATACAATGCAAATAAATGTTACTGAGTTATGACGTCACCCGATTTAATCATACAAACAACAACTGTTATATAATGCCAACATAACATTATATACTTACATGCTTTTAAATTTTCCGTGGTTATAATGATTTTAGTCGCGCGGTATTTCGTTGTTATCGTGTAACTAGAAATAATTACAGATATTTTTCTGTTTAATACATATGTTTTGTACCTGTTCAAATAAATGACGTGACATATAAAAGTATACGTAGAACTCTGATTTTTCGTTTTGTATCATTATTAATTGACTGGCAACTGTTATTAGTTTTACGGTTTTTTTTTGTTTCTGACATATCATATTCTATTCCTGATACTCTTCTCACATTCCATAGTGTCATTAACGAAAAAAATGTATCCCAAATCGCATTGCTCGTGCCCGTGACCATGCGGTCGTTCTACTGTGAAAGAATGTCTGACTCATGGCATTCCAACAACGTTTTATGATGTCACAGTTGCTGTAGATATATAAATTCGAATCTACGTCACAAAAAGACAAAGACATGACGAACACGTCTCGTATCCACAGCCACGCCAAGTAACAAATCGAAACTCACTTTATTGTTCGTCTTATGAAGAACTCGTTGAATATTTTATTTGTATAACTGTCACGTTTGCATACGATTATAAATTCTTTATGCAATGACTGTTTTTATGTAGTAGTGTTACTGGTCAAGCCGCCAATATATTGAGTATCAGTTCATTTCTGCTAGAGGCACAAATCAGAACGTTTTATTTACACTTATATAAATGGTATATTTATAACATTTTATACACAGTATATATGGATAAACAGTAACAGGAAAATTTACCTCCTCTCGGCGATCGTGTTAATAAATATTTATATTAAATGTTACCACTGGCACTTATGTACCTTGGCACAAAATATACATATAAAATCTGATATTCATTTAACCAATACGTTGATCAATTATATTATTTTTTTATTAAAACAATAGACAAGTTATAATCAATGTCGACGCAGTGATTGTTAAATTCAGATAAATTGACCGGTATCTATCTACCCGTTACTGAAGTTGTCTATTCCAAATATAATCGATAAATCGTTCTGTTTTAGTATTCAGACTTCGCATAAAAACAGTATTTTCTTTCGAATGTTTTTGCCCGCTCTTGCTATTGATAGAGTATTTAGAAATAAGATATTGTTAAACATCACTAAATAATTTTGGCAATCGATTAATTTTCATTGATATTTCATAATTGTCAAATTTAAATAATTTCTGTTAAAAACCCAATAAGATTATGATTTAAGATCCATACGAAAATAAACCTTGTCGTTATATTATCTGTGTCAGCGCTACGGCGCCAAATTGAAGTGCCATATTCGTGTTCAAGAGCTGTTTTTATCAATATTCTGACATTGGCTTAAAAAGTTGAGTTTAGAATTTTTTATGTCAAGCATAAAATTTTTGAATTTGAGTTTAGAATTTTTTATGTCATGCGGCATTTGATGCTCTACGTTTTTGTCTAATTCTATTTCATTCTTATAAGCTAGATAGTAACATTCTTTTAGCATAGTAAACATTCTTCATTCTTATAAACTAGATATATGTATATAGGTTATACATTTTCAGTTAAAAATGTGTTAACGATTTTATAGGAGTATTTCATCCGTTTAAAAACGTAACATCACGTCTGAAATCCCCGAAGGTATATGTAGGTAGAGCAGTGTCATACACTATTATGATTCACCTCTACGTCCCATGGAATGGGTGATGAGCCTAATTCCATACACCGAGCACGAATCCAGACTCCGAGTCACCACTAGAAATTATGTATTAAATAAATCAAATAGTACCCGACTCTAGATTTGAACCCCGGACCTCCCGATCGGCAGTTGCGCTTGCAGCCACTTAACTAATAAGCCAGTAAATAATATATAATCCATCTGATCCCTTAGATATATTTTATTAGAAAACCAATTCAATTTTTGTATTAACATTTCAAAGATACCTCCTCGAAAGACATCGTGAGTAATAAATAATACTACATAGAAATATTTATTGCTTAAATATTTATTTATTTAGTGTTTTTACATAATTGTATTTATATAAGTGTATTTCACGTCTATATACATACCAGTGTCTCGTTTTAGTGAAGCGCTAAATACTGAAAAAGCAAACATTGAATAGTTCCATATTTGTCTTAAACACATAAAAATAGAAAGTTAAATGTTATTTGATTATCGCGTGTAAGTTCGTTATTCTGTACTCAAACAAATGTTGATCGTAACACTACGAGTCTCCACCGTCATAATTAAAATGTACATTTAACTGTAAAGTCAAAATATTTAATGCTCGGTCATTTTTCACATTCACAACCGTGACCCGTTTCCAGAGCAACGCTGCACGAAACGTTCATGTGTTTATATAAAATGTTCCTTGTGAATTGTATTCAAGTTTTCCAATGTTTTCGAAAAATGTTACATTTTAACAAAAAAGCAGATAAAATCGTCCAACTTTGTTAAAACAAAACTTAGGGCGGGCATACACTGTTACGGTTTTATCGAATCGGTATTCGTATACGATTTAGTTTATAGGGTCTTAATACTTTTAACTACATACGGTGTGAATAACTATTATGTTTGCGCATACCACTGGGAACCGTATACAAAGCTTTTTCGGTAAACCGTAATGTGTGTACGCACGTTTAGGATTAGTTGGGCACCAGGATCGTATTTCGGAATCTAATATAAAATAACTCCAAATGAAAGATTTTTTGTAACTTAACGTACATCATCATCATCATCATTCATCAGCCTGTTTCAGTCCTGCGTTTCAGTCCTTCTACTGAACATAGGCCTCCCCTTACGTACACACGTATGAAGCAGGCATATTTACCATATATTATAGAAATACGAATGCTTCTGATTTATACACAAAAACACAGTTATAACGGCTGTAAGGAAGATTTTTCTCAGCGATTAGACTTACAACAAATTATCTCAAATTTATTATCACATAAAAAAGAATAATTACCTTTGTTATTATGACACGCCGTCGACCCGAAACGTAGGAAATATTTTAACGAGTCTATTAAACTTCCGATCGTGTCAGTTGTTGAAAAACATGAACACATCTCGTTTCAGAATGGCGCTGTGTGTTTACAAACTATCGGCAGAGTTTGTAAACACGGAGCCAGTGGTCACCCACGCGCTCACATGCCTCGCCCCCTGTTCGTATCAACGTGACTTACCTGTACTTTTGTTGGACGTATCTTACACGTCAGATCAGCATTGGAAGGAGAGATATGTGGCACTCCATCAATTCTGTCCAGCCCGTAACGAATCTGCATATATTTTGTTGCGCCTATTTCATTCGGGGGTACGCAGGGGCTTCACTCTACTATACAACTTGTCAGCGGTAGTAGGTAGAGCCAATGGTATAGAAAACGGACAACAGCGTACATACAAATAAATAGTAACATATGATTTATTTAAAACGTGACACAGAACAAAACCTTGTGTTCATCACAGAAATATTTGTCCCGGGTTGGAAACGAACTCAACCACCGTCTCAGCAGTCAGGGTCATTAACTATTTCTCCAACACGTCATAATGTAATAAGCCAAAATCCATCCATGCCAGTTATGACCTGATTGTTGTTGTTTAGGAGTCCATGCTCTGTTTAGTTTTTGCTCAACTGTCGTACTCGATCGACCAGAAGGTGCAGCAAAAAGCACGCTTTGCAATCGCCGTCTAATATTTTAGTGTGAAACACAATTTTTAGTAATCGTTACACTGTGATCAAACTGCCATTGTCTCGTGCAAGATTCAAATTGTTACGTAAATGTTCGTCTAGTGTGATACAAGCAAATTTAATTATTTATAAGTCGCCGCTTGTTATTCACTTTCAACCACCAATATTTCTCAACTTCAATAGATATATTGTAATAAGTCGTGATATAATTAAATTTAATAACGAATATAAAACATAAATAAAAATATTTCTAAATATACTGTAGCCTAATAAATTTCTTTGTGGCACATAGAATGGTTTCGTTGGTTACAAAAGTATTCCAGAAAAAAAATTATAGTGAAAGTAAGGAAACTCTGGTTTTCGCAACCTGTCTCACGTGCATTCAGCGGACTGTCCGTGGTTGGTCAAGGATTTTCAGTTTCGTAAGTCTCCTTTCACAAGATTTAAAGCTTAGTATAACTGGCCGTGTCTAACATTACAGTTCGGACCATATAAACGCTTGCTTAATTTACCCATTACCGTTATGGTCAATAGTAATATAAAGTTCACCAATAGTTTTAAGAGGTTTTATAAATTTAAAGTGATCGGAAAAAACCTTATATTATTACCCTGCACTCAACCCTGATAGAATTCTAAGTTTACTTGCGATAAGCATTTAGACAATATCAAAATTTTATTATGCAGCTACTACTAATAATACTGTTATTTTCTACACAAAAGTTCAAATTAAGAACATTTAAGCCATTTCTGTCTTAGTTGATGATATTAAAAATTATGAATGCTCAGAGATATCAAAATGGACACCGGATGCTTACAGTTAGAGCTAGATTTTAGACAGATAATTCTTTGATAAATCTCACAATAGTCAGATTGTGAGATACAACCACATTTGTCAGAATTACAACTGTCAGTAAGAACCGCATTTCTTAAATTGACAATTGACAGAACCACAGACCTATAGAGAGTAGATATGTGACAATGATGAGCTTTAGTGAGAACGTCAGCCTAACAATTGTGGTAAGACAAAAAATATAACCTTTACTATTGTTGCGCCGTTTTTTGTTCTTATTTGAATGTATTAATAGAATAACCGTAACGATGTTTCAATTATTGTAAGTCAATGGGTTCACACAAATCTAAGAAGTAGTCAGGTTCAGATATAATTGTCTGTGTCCCACGGCATTAGCGTGTCAACTGGCACACGGCTGAGTGCAAAAAAGTTCTACGCATTTTAAATGGTTCGTTGAATATTGAAAAGTTCGTTTTCTTCACGTTAACTGGTACTCTTTTCAATGTATAACAACCTAAGCTAATATAAGCGTGTTAAAAACGCTTAGCGCCTTGGCTAGTGCTAATGAGGTGTATGTCAACGGTTACGCTGTAAGATATAAACACTCGATGGACCCACACGCACACAACATTTTCCAATTTAGTTGTTATTTTCAACGTTACAAAGTGATTATCAAGCCACCTTGACATATTGTTAGTATAAAATTTTAATGTAATGTAACTGGTGAAATGTGGGAGTGTAGTTTACCCTGTCTACCTCTTCGGGGAAATATATGGGTTATATTACCTCAAAACGTAATAAATCATTTAACCGTTGCTAATGAAATATTTATATAATGTATAATACCAAGTAACCAGACTTCATTAATTTTTTTCACCAACACACCTCAAATACGTGGAAATCATTCTTTTTAACACGAAACAAAAGAATATGTCATCACAAACAACGCTGGAAACAATATTTCAAGTTGTCAAGATCAAACCATAGTACAAAGAAATTAATAAATAAACCATTCGTAATATTACTCGGTATCCTTATATTATATTATCTGCATATTGTTTTAATGATCACGTAATTTAAAAATAAGATACTGTAAGTCGAATTCTTATTTCGAATAATAAAAAAGGAACTGCTTACAATTTTTTAATTAGGTCGTAAATTTATGCGTAAAACGAAAAAGATTTTAAGCTATCCATTTTTAAAATTGAAAAGAATAGAAAAAGTGCATTTCTCACGGTAGTTCGGTGCGCGGGAAGCCTCACAAAAACGTCCCGTTCCTCCCACGGGCGCCGTGCTCCTTCAGGCGTTTTAAAACAGGAAGGAATGTCATGGAACGGTACGCACTGTTACTTAAGGGTGTGTGGGAATTATGAATTTTAGGTTGTATTATTATGATAACATCGTGTCAAGTATGTTAAGGGCTAGGTAGATCCGTAGCATTGACTGTTAATCTCTGTCCTTATAGATGTGACAAGTTCGTTCTGCATTCATCGAACGTATGTGGCATTATTATCAACGTAATATAACACGTTTTTAGTATCACTTTAATATTCATAATATACACATACTCTTTCTTACGATTACCTTGAATGAACAGTTAGAGAATGGCTATAGGCATTCAGTCCGCCCTTTGTAACCTAGCTGTGTGTTAGCAATAAAGACTTCACAAAGATATATTAATATTAATTTATTGTCAAGTAAGGAAATGATAGAAATGTTGTCGTTGACGTAATAGAGTTCATATCTATGTAAAAGTGAGCCTTAAACACATGCAAAGAATCCTTACAAAATCTATCTACATTCATTTCTACTTGACCGGTAATGTTAAACTACTTAACTTTATCTCAATTCTACGTACTATCATCGCACAAAATGTTGTTAGTAATGAACGAATTATAGAAGAACCGCTTCATGCCTCTAAGGATTGAGATATTTAGCACTCGACGCTCTGTCTACCACGTAAGAGTGTTATAATAAAGCATTATAATATAATAACATAATTACAACATTAGGGAAATAAGCCGCTGACTAATTCCGGACGATTTTAGTTAAACGATGAGAATACATTAATAAATTGAACTTGCGATTATAATTCAACACCGCAATTTGCGCTCAACAGATAATGGCCGTCGTTAAAGTGGATAATGAACGAAAATTCCTCATTACCGAAATAACAATTAGCAGTACACGTAATAATGGCGGTTACGTGTTCCGCACTTGTTGATTAAAACTGTCAGCTATCAATAGGGTTGCCACAACAGGTATACGATATTATTTTATTTTAAAAAAATTAATTGTTTAAATTTAGAAATCTTGTATAACTCTTTTAGTATACGTCTGCAGGCATCAGTTGATATAATATTGTAGATAAGTGTAAATAATTTTCTGTGTATATGTCTATTGTCTAGAAAAAAATTCGATATGTCACAAAAATCAATTTCACAACCTACTATGTAATGTTTATATCGTGGCAACCCTGTTCACCAGGGAAAGCCGGAGAGTGACAGCAGACAAGCTTGGCTAGTCCTCGTACGCGCATTTCTCTATTTACGTATGCGTTTGAAACGAGACCTCGATCATCGGAACAAATTACGCGTGACGGAAGGAAGCACGCGATATAAATAATTGTTCGTCTTTCAAATTATATCACGAGAAAAAAAACGACTGATAATAAATTGTTGGAGGTTGAAATAAAAATTGTTTTCGTTGTCATCATAAAAAAAGGCTACTACATTCTTAGAGGACTGAGTAAATAATACTTTTTTTTACAGATTTTACAAGTATAATGTGTAATGATAAATTGTTAGAAGTATTAGTATTAGTAATTTTTTAAGAGTTTTACAACAAAAACGGCTAATAAATTGTTTGAATTCGGAATGTGTTAGACAACTACGTATGACTCCTCATTGTTGCACGTATTTTTGTCGATAAGCAATTTTAACTATGTCGTGTTCTATTTTGAAACTGTACAAAGCACAAATATATGTGACATTCCATTGAATATACGGTACATTTATGTTTATTATTTATTTGACTTTTATTATTGTTAACAAAAGACTGTCTTAATACCAAATGGAATTTTCTATCAGGCAACTCAGGTGGGATGGAAATTTAGAATAGGCACCAAATATTACATTTTAACTGATAATATAATAATATAGATGGATATTTATCTACTAAATTAATATATGACGGTTCTCAGTTAAAATTCACTGCTAATTACGATTGTATACACATGTTTGTAAAGAGCAATGACCGTTTAATAACAGCTGGCCAAAAAGCTCGATTACGCAATAGTCTATGCTTATTGTTAAAAATTAGTCTTATTAACAAATAAACAAGTTTGGAACAAACAAATTTGGACAAATATTAAACCGGTGCGTTTTTAAAATTGATCGCAACCACAAATGCACTAATAGCACAATTTAATTAATAATGTTTCATTTATATTGTTCATTGTTTTGTTTAGCTTATTTGATTCATTGATACGTTAGAGTCTAAATTAATAGAAGCGTAGTTGACTTATCGTTATTTCGAAATGTATATTTCTTCCGTACATTTCTACCGTCATAAGGTTATTCTTGTCTAGAACATTCTAAAAATGAAATATGTATTTTAGTAATTTAAAATCAAACTATAATTTGACAGTGCTTGCCATAAGGCTTAAAATGTTGTAATAAATATATGCATGAATAAACAGACAATAATTATAACCTTTCAATGTGTAGCTTCTTCGAGATACGAGACCCGTGGTACTCATGTTTAAAAACACTGAAATTACCTGATAAAAAGACCTTCAATTTCTCTATATCCTTCCTCAATTTATATAAACATAAGGAAATACCTTCATTTTAAAATGTTACCTATTTATTATAAAACGCCGCCGTTAAAGCATTGAAATTGGTATGGTATGGATATCTTGATATAAGGTGACTTGTTCCAGATCATAGATAAAATAATAAGGCACAGATTATAAATTATTTACGATAATCTGTAGTAGAATTGGAAAAGTAATGACTGTATTTTTTATCGTAGTTCGTCCGACTAATAGGTAGATAATGTAATGATACGAGCAAAAAGTAGCCCTATCTGCGTTCTACTCGTCTTGTACTTGTCTTTTTGCGTTCATAATATCCAAGTGGAAGTTGGAAGTGCATTAACATTCCTAACCTTGATTGTGGTTTAATACCACCCACCGTCACTTCGGAAGAACCACAATCGGTGTATAGCTTAATAAGTGTATCTCTTTATAACTCACTATAAATTACTTTCACATCGAATACAATTTCAAATTTAACTAGCATAATGGTCATCTATACAAATAAATAAAATTGGAGTGTCTGTTTTTAATATTAAAATAACATCTTTTACAGTTTTTGTCTTTTACTGACAGATAGCTGATGTAATAAAAAGTAACTTACTTTAACTAAAAAAAAATATTTGACTTCCATGTGAACGAAATCGCGGGCACAGCTAGTCTATCATGTATACAGTGTAGGTGTGGAAAGTTGCCATGTATTGCCTTGCTTATTTGAAAAATTAAAAAAATATTCATCCTGTTTTTGTTAATCAACGAACGATTTTATACACTGAAGATTATATAAAAAATATTGTTGTAGTTTATTTACATAGGACATGAAATGGGACGTAACAAAAGTGGTCAAGTTTTAAGTACAACTCGTCGTTTACTGTTACTAAACGTTTCATGTCATGGTAACACTTGCAGTTCTGCCACCTTTGTTATTTTGACAAATTTTTACTACTATTAATAAATAATCTTCAACTATTGCTTCTAATATACGATTGCAGAGTTTGTTAATGTTTTGTAGCGTAATGTAGTTATTCTAAGTTTTGGTGTCGCATATCTCTCTTGAACAATAGAGCTTTCTTCGGCATATCTAAACGAGTACCTATTAACTATGCTCTAGTTGTCTTTTGTGTGTCGAACTCGATAATCAATTTATTCATTTCTCTTGCTACATCTACGAATGATAAAGGTAAAAAAAGTAACATCTCGCCTGTATTTCCCGCGGGGGTAGGCAGAACAGCGTAGCATACTCCGAGCGTAATCCAATTATATTATACGTCCTATCGTGGAATAGGAGGTGAGCTTTGATGGATGACATAAATAAAAATTTGAAGTATAACACATATGGCTAATATGTGACATTTTTGCAGCTTTTTAACCTACGTTCAAGCAAATAAAACTTCTGTTTCTGACAAATTATTCTTAAACCATCACGCAAAGTCCCCTTACAGGGATAGGCAGATGGCACAAAGTATCAAATATCTCTATCCTTACAGACCTGGCGTGCTTCACAAATATTATCATTCTTTTTATAGATGCGCGCTTGTTTCAGAAACGTTTGTCTCGCCCATCGATCAGTGCTTGACTAATAAAAAACCTATCAAACGAATACATAACAGCTATCCACATTATCAATTACTATGAGTTAAAAATTAGGATAAAGAATCTCTTTCATAAATTAATGGTGGATAATCTTTATATACCCATTAGTGCCAACAATTTTACGACTTTCTCAACAGTTATATTTTTCGATGAACTCATCTTGTTTTTATGTCTTTATATGTTCGTAAAATTTATGTCCAGATGAAAATATTCTGGATAAGTTTTTATGTGAATAATTTTGTTTGGAATATTCTAGGCATTTGGGAAATACTTTTGAATATTAATTTTGGAAAATCGAACAAAAAACGAAAGAAAATCACAAAGTCATGTTTGACTCACATATATAAAGATAGGCGCATTCCTTTAAAGTAGTTCAATATCTTTAGAGTTTAGACATCTTTAGAAATTAATAAATATGTAGATCACAATAAAATAGTCAATAGGTAAAAAAAAAACAAAAAGTCTCTGAGACTGATGCCGGTATATAAAGAGAGTGATGCATGTATAATTAACCCGTTAGGTCTAAGGACAGCGATACTTGGCAATCGGTAATCTTTAACTGCCTCGTAAGAGAACTCACGTGATGGTATAATGATAATTAAAACACGGATAACTTAAACCCTAAAGGAAAGGCCCAAGTCCAGCAGTGGACATTGATAGGCTAATGATGATGATGACAATGGCGATGATGGATAATCTACACTACAGTTGTTATTAAACTGATTAAAACAATGGAAATAGAAGTCTCAAAGATGACTTCATTATCTCTCGTTTACTGTATAAATGTTCGTTCTCTCTTTTTGTCCATTGTTGTCAACTCTCATGTAGTAGAAGCTCCATAACAATACCGTGCTCATGGCGTTTCTTGCGACTCTTTCGCGCCAATTTTCCCATATAGTTTAAGTCGTTCGGAATCGTTGTGAATCGTTCAAGTATGAACTAATGAAACGTGGAAAATAAAAGATTTAAATACAATATGGTGCAAGAATTTTCCAGAATGTTTCTAGAAGAAAATAATAATCAGTACTCACTGCTTTCCTCGTAAGGTACTTCTCAACCCATTACAATTCCACTGCTGGAATAAGGGTCTCCTCTCATATTGAGAGGGTTAAGTCTGCCACGCTGGCCAAGTGCGGGTTGGCAGACTTCACACACCTTAGAAAATATATTTTTTTTTTATAAATTCTA
>DWDT01000462.1:0-20956 GCA_018245595.1 Microceris scylla
CATCGGGCACATATCCAGACTCCGAACCACTACTAGAAAATCTAAATTAGAAAATTTTGTAGTGTTCGACCCGGGAAACGAACCCGGGACCTCCCGATCGGTAGTCGCACATGCAACCAACACGACCAACGAGGCAGTCATAAATAACTATAAATCATCCAATATTTTTAAACAATGTTTTGTTTATCTAAAATAGCGTAACATTACGCCTGTAATCCGCGAAGAGGTAGGCAGATGAGTGTAGTACACTCCGACGATTCACCAGTTACGTGTATGTCCCATGGCATAGATGGTGAGCCTTTCCGCCACAGATCCAGACTCCGAGTCTGGATCTGTGCCGAGATTTAAATCCAGGAGCTCCCAATCGGCAGTCGTGCTTGCAACCACTCGACCAACGAGGCAGTGAATTCTATTATCTACAAATTCTGTTCTCTTTATCTACTTATGCTTAAATACTATTTGTTCCATTATTGGACGATATCTATTAGTTTTGTAAGGATAGAAAAATTTACCTGTTACAAATTATTCAAGCGGTATGCGCAGAGACGATTTTATTTTAACACAAGCTCTTATTAATTTACTGAAACTCTCTAGTCTCTGTGTAATATTTCGCCACATACATTAATAACTTTGCTACTGGAAATTCACTCGGAGCGTAGAAAGGAGGATAAAATAAAATTAATACCGAGTGATTTATGTAGAAGAAATACGTAACGATATGAATATTTGGTACTCGGTGCTCTCTGCCTATCCAGTAAATAGTCTAACCTGATGATTCTTTAGTAGTAATTAAAAAACATTACAATCAATCCATATCCAATTTCATAACATGTCATCAAAACGCACATTACATATAGAGTATTGATTGTCTGGATCCGAACACCCGGCGACCGATTCTTATCATTTCAATTATCAGTACACAACACAATGGCAGACACATAGTACGGCCAATACAAAGTATTTCTAATGACACCTATATATTGTAGTTACATACATATTGTAGTTACCTACATATTGAATTTTTACTCTACTATATTGTGCCTATACAATACATACACATATTCATACAGAGCGTATGTATGAGAGGACTAATATTGAAACGATGTATCATTATTATATCGCCACGCCAGATCGCTTACAGGATACACAGAAAGCACAGAGCACAAAATATATCTACCTTTACTGATCCAACTTGCCCCCCCCCCCCCCCCTCATTTATCACTTTCTTCACACACGGAAACTTTTGGGAGACTATTTACTGACTGCTCCGTCAGAGAACGTCCTTCCGTGTGGCCAAGATATCTGAGGCTTGATCTTCCCACATTCACTGACATTCGCATGGTTTATATCTGTTTTGTTATTATTTCACTAACCAATATCTATATGCCAGAACCATTGGACCATGACTATTTGCGCGAGTTGTATCAAAGCTACGGCTCCAATATTGATGATATTTCGGACAAATATTTGTGTTGGGATTCATATCCAAATTAAAACACGTTCGTTCGTTGTTCGATAAGCGATTAGTGAGAGGATTTTATAAAATAAAATACGATTATCGCTTTAACAGCTGGAAGCAGATCTGATGCTTATTTATTTACTTACTATCCGATCTATGTAACGTGTATTTGTTAATGAGGTTCATATTTATGAGTTTATCAAGGAGGGCTCTTCTTCAGGGTTTCAGTAAAAGCCTGTAACACAACACGCACTTTTTGTTGTATTGCAATTTATAAGAAATTCTATTATTTTTTATTATCTGTATTTGTTTAAGCTTATAACTTCTTCTCATGTCGATGGGATAACTTTGACTAGTAGATAGACGCTTAAGACTGCTTTAAAGCAAAGAATTATTTTGAGAAATAAATGAAGTTGAATTGAACACCTACGAGTACTTTAACAAGGCAGCAAAAGAATCTTACATTCAATCCTAATAAATTACATTCTTTCATCACGACAAAAACATGAAAATGAATGAACGCTAATATCTAACCTTTTTATAAACGTTATAAAAGCTATGACGAGAAACAATTTGAATATAAAGACATGAATCTTATAAGCGGTCGACTATCTTCCCGAATAATGTTATTCAAGACGGTGTCTGTTCTTAGGTGAACGTTGAAGACAGAATACATTTAACGCAGACGAGAGAAGCGTGAGTTATGAGAACAAGAAAATGAATAGTAAAAAGTCTAAGCTCTGGATTTATTTAAGACTCAATTTATGAGAGCGCTTGATACTAGTGTTACGAACAACGTGAAAGGAGCTCAGTATTTTTTAAGCGAATAACATAAAAATACTGACAATTCTAAAGCGTTTTCTCGAGTTTATATATTTATATATCTGGAGTTTAAATTAATCAGTTGTACGCTTTGAACGCGCTTTCAAATAATGCTTGAAAAGAGAGAAAAATTACTAAAATGAAGCACAGATAATCCGCTTATTTAATGCTTAAGATTTATCCGGTTAGCGGTAGAGAACCTGACCCATCAGTGGGACGCATACAACGCTTGTTGCTATTAGCTATATAAAATAAAATTGACAAAGAGAATAATGAATAATAAATGTTAATATGTAAATAACAAAATTGTTAATATGTATATAATAAATAATAAAGGTTAATATGTAACGTTACATTTAACCTACAAAATGTAGTGAAGTGTTTATGTTTTTCACCTAAAACAAATGACTGTGTTTTCTTTCTTTAGACTAAAACCCATGTAACTTGAAAGTATTGCTTTATATTTAAACAAAGCCAGAATATTTACATCTTCGCTTATTATATGTTAGTACACAGTCAGACAAGTCTAGGCGATGATACTTCAAGAAAACATATTTGAAAGACTACAATAAATAAAACTAAAATGTTCACCAAGTTTACGTCTAATAGAAAATGTTTGTAAACTTAAGTAATTTACTTGGTTTCCACTTAAGAATAATGTCGTGTGATATAATATGGCACTGACGTTAGACTACAGGTTTATAAGAAGTGACGTTAGTTGATGAACTTAAAAATGATGATTTGTCTTTTTCTTTCATACTTCGGTTGCATTAATGAAACAAAACAGAACGCAAGAGTTAAATAGCCTTTAAATATCGTCATCAATATTGTTATTGTTCCATAGTTGGACATCGACCTCCATTCAAAATAAGAAAGATTAAAGTCATAGTCTGCCATAATGGCCAAATGTAGGTTGACAGACTTCATACTGGTTAAAGAATATTATGGAGAACTCGAAATGTATGTATTGTTTTTCAAGATGTTTGTTTCGCCTCTCGGCAGCAAATATCTTAATATGTGTCTTTTATATTCCATTATTATACGGGTAGTACAGGAAAGCAGGATAAAGTAAATTGTATTGCACTAACCAATACAAACTGTTTATTACTTAACTTAACTAAAGAAATACTTACAAATAATAAGTTCACACGACTTTTACGTCTCAAAGAAATATTTAAAACCCGTTACAATGTTTCTTTAAAACTTACTCCGAAGGTAAACAGATTTACCCCATTCATTCAACGAACGTTAATTGCGTTAAAGTTAATGAAACATTTTTTAAATATTTGTTAAACAGAACAACCATTGTTGTTTCAAGTATATAAAAATATACATCCGTGTTCCAAGAGTGGAATCATAAAAGGGTTAAAAAAAGAAGTATTCTTGATGCATACCAACGAAGTAGATAGATAGTAGATTCACTAATAATTTAATATACCACCAATGGAATTGTTTATTAATTTGGTATTATATAATTATTTGACAATCTAGACAGATATCAGACGATACTAAAACCTTTTTCTTGTCATTGTCATATTATAATGGAATATATTATATAAATACAAAAACAAATTAGAAATAAGTCATAAAGACCGGCATACTAGCTGACATGTATCGTATATATAGATATACCTTAGACTTGTAGTGAACTGACAGTATTCTAACAAGGCCTGGCACTTTGCGATAGTCATTTATCACTGACGCATCCACCATACACGACAGGTCGTAGTCTTATCTATTTAATTAAGAACTACTTATTTAGAATAGGAGGTGGGAATTGGAAAAATGTACACACTTTATTATATACAAGTTGAAACATAACCATTAGTAAAACTGTACATAAATACATATACACAAGTCAGTGCATTACTTATATACAACTTGGTATATACAAAAATTACGGAAGTAATCAATCGTGTAATTTAAAAAGTCACTTGAATTAAAGCCTATCACATCCTTAGTAAGGCGCTGTTTGTTGAAAAGAAAGGTTTTAAAATTAGGCTTTATATTAATATATTACAAATCAACTAATTATAAATATTGCCAAACGCAAGCCTGCGTAATATAATAAAATTGAAGATTATCATCCATAGGATAGGATAGGAGTGAAAGTTGTTACATGTATAAATATAAGGTAAAAATATTTAACAAATTTTTTTTCCACCTTGAAAACTGTCTAACAGAACTATTGGTTTTGTTAAACCCCATTACCCATAAAAGCTTTTCTATTCGCTCTTCCATGAAAAGTATTATCTAAAATATCATATTCTATGTAACTATAAAATCAATATAATCAAAAATATAATAGACCAGATATATCTCTATGTTCTCCCTATAAACAAAACACTATCTGCTAGATAAGTCTCCTCGCGAAGTCTAATTAATACCCACACAGTGCTTCGTACTTAATTAGATAATGGGAAATCCTCTTCCGTACTAAAGAACTGCGGTGTGCAATGTCTTTGCCTGTGACTTTATTCGACTATACACGGAGACGTGGATGTGGTTGAACTACTTTGTCTGCCTGGCGTTATATGATAGGAACCTCGCTCTAAATTTACATTGTTAATGCTACTTTTATTATAAGTTAAGAGCTAATCAAAGATTCGTTTATACCAATTTAATTGAGAGAGATTTTTACAGTTTGAATATCATTTGCTTTGACAGTGAAGGGAAACATCCACAAGAAATTTGCCCAGCTTGAAATATTCTTTAACGCGTGCCAATTCCTAAACGTACTTCGCCAGCGTGGCAGACTATGGCTTTCCTGTTCTCGTCATGAGAAAACGCCCGTGCCCAACCATAGAACGATAAAAGTGATGACAACGATGACTTTATTTAAAGTTTAATTTATAGGTTTTCGATTGAGCGAGATCTGTACAGATTTGTTTGAATAAATTCAATAATAGTCCACTAGTTGTTGCAAACTATCGTTTTCCGACGCTATTCCCAACAGACAGGGATCTCACAATATGCTTTTCTCCCAATTCCTCTGTGTTATTTTCTATCTTCCACCTTTATTTGTGTTCATTTATTTATTTATAAACTCAACTTTTTTATTATTCTTCTTATTCATCTCATCGTTGATATTATTCAACTACCTTTTGTTTAGTATGCTTTCATACCCAAATCATGCTTTCACGCCCAAATCATGTCAAACGGTTTCCACTTATATTTCCAGCCGTGTGGCCACTTTCAAACTTTCCTTGATGTCATTTCCAATCTAACAATTCTTGTCATTATATATGTATAGAAACATTCTTATCTCACACTCATTGTTCTTCTTCCGTCGTTTCCTGGACAACCTTTCAATAGACAATATAAACGAAAATGATACAAATATATCCACAATGTTAATCATTCTCATGAAGTTTGACAATAGTAACCAAAAGTTGTTTATTGTTCTTCGGAAGTGCCAAAAAATCTCAATAATCAATGTAAAAAGAAAAATTCTGTTTCCGTTCGCCTTTGGAACTCTCTTCCTCAAAGCAATGGTCCGTTGAAATTTTTAGATTTGTAAATTAAAGTTCTATTTAAATATCATTATTTTGATAACTGTTGCAGGTGATCTTTTCTTCTCTCTACTATAATGCGGCATATTTGTTTTTATAATAAATACTTTTCCTCCCATGCATGTTACACTTAGTACATACTTGATTTTTTTTAATCTATTACTCTTCTTGGAAGTTCTTCTACTTGAAGGTTGTCCAAAAGACATCTTTTCACTAACGATGCGACCGCCTTTTGCATACCTAGTAATTATAGATTCCTAGGTACTTATAATATTTAACCGCCAGTGTAGAAATAAAGAGTATAAAATAAGAATGATCACCAAAAGTAATAATTCTTAACTTCACTTTCTATTTGCTACGCCTGCGCGTCGGAACTGACGCTTCATCATAATTCTCATACATTACCCTTTATCAACGTTGCAATAATTACAACGGCTGAAACACAAGCCGGATCAACTCTAGCTAATATTAATATAATCTCTATGAACGATCTAGTATTCCATTCGATAGACCGAGCTACGTACATTCGCAATTACATTACCATTCTGATCGGATTACCGCAATGTTGTGTTTCACGCTTATCAGATCGTGACGCTGTTGTTCAAACATCATGAATAAATTGTCTTCGTTCTATGCAAAGTTATTTTACATTATGTCGAGTTTTGTTTTGTTTTGTTTTGAGTTTGAAAAGCTCTTTATGTTTTGATCGTGTAAACAGAGAAATGTGTTTCCTTTGCAAATGTTTTCAACGTGATTTTCGTTGGTGTTTTTGTAACGGCATTATGAGTATTAGAAAATTAAAATAAACTAAATTCGTTGGTACAACCTTTTGTTTAGAATTCAGTAAAAGCAGCTGCAATGATTTCGTGCTATTAAACAAACCATCACCCCTTTATCCTTGCAATGTTGGACACGGGTCTACACTAAGGATAAGAAGAGTAAAGGTCTTTGATTACTGCAGTAGATAAGTAGTAGCCTACAACCTTCGTTAACTGCAGTAGAGTTTTCCGTGTTCAAATTCGGACGAAATTTCCGAATTTTATTCATTGGCGACCACCTTATATAAAGCAGCCGGCATTGATTTTTTCATTTGGGTCTGATAAATCTGAATTCACAGACTTGTGGCCCGCAAACGTAATATTAGGTATTATTATTACTTATTTTTAGCTACTTTTACAGTAAAGAAAATGTAAACATTTTTTCTGAGGAAAATAAAATATGGAGATAAAATATGAGTATTTTATCTCCATATTTTATGTGAGCAAATATAAACTAAAACTTCTAACATAGTATCAGTAAAACAGCAATGGAACATATCGAATATTCAGCAAATATTTGAATATTTGATAAACGGATTTATATTTGTTTCTGTATTCCTGTTAATTCTACACGCTGCTCTATACTACATATATCGCCTTTTATCAAAAAGCCATTGCATTGTTACTAAGATATATAGTTTTTTCCATAGGTGTACAATTTAGCCGAAACTCCCTTTTCGACACGTGTTCTTTGACAAATGATAATACGACCCCATACTGAGAACTACGTGACATGATTGTATAAAACGCTCCTTCGTTTTTATATAAACCTTTATTTTTTATAGTTAGATCTCTACGTTTTTACCCGTTTATATTTAGAATTCCTGTTTTTACAACTTTTTTTTATCATATGATAAACTAGCGTTTAGTCACGATCCCGCCTGATGGAAAGCACAGATGCATCCAAGGTGGAGCACGCATGCCTAGTAAGAACCTATTCACCCTCGTTTTGACGATTTCTAGGTTGTGTGTTCCACTCTGCCGTTGGGATAAGAAAAGTAGAAACAAACCGTTTCCTTCTGTAAATTGAAATATCTTTTATAAGTAGCAGTTACAAGTGGGTTGCTCCTGTCCATAAACATCTGTAACTGATCTGAAAGTTTACATAATATTAGTTGTTAATAAAACCGTTGATAATATCAATCGTAACAAGTCTGCAGGAAACTTTTAGTGAGATTAGTTCAGTATATATACCCGTACGTTCAGTATGATTAGCAATTAGTGTCTGTCGAGTATTTAGTATCTGTCATGTACGAAGTCGGGCACAGATGCGGTTCTGCTCTTGATAATTGAAGTGAAATATTATTATAAGGATTGATCGACAATATCTCTCTTCAAACCGAAACATTAATAGTTCTAATAACAATGCTTTATTTTATTTTTTTAAGTATCTACTAAATGTTACTCTTCTAACTGAATCATTGTTCTGTTAAACTTCGTATTCGTATACCTTTATTTTTATAGTAACATCTTGTTTTCTATACATATGTTTTCTGTTTAGTTCTCATTGTGAGATTTTTCATTAATATTTACTATTGTTGCAAGGGAACGTTAGTTGCATGACACTGCATGTGACCTTACTTCAAGAGATGACCTCGAAGCCGGATTTTTCTTTATTTACTAACTGGCGTAAAGTTTCTATGGCTCTCCAGTGTAATAAACTACTCTATAAAAGATTTATTAAGTGCATGATTGCGTCCATAAGCTTAAGATATATACCACCCTGACCCAGTGTACGTAATTAAAAGATGTATAATCTGTTGGATATTTATAGATTTATCTGTGGCTTCGTTAAGGCTTATTGTATCTTGTAGTATAAAAACATCATTATATTCAAAGCTTTTGTCGTTTCACTGTTGGACACGAGTGACCAACTGGTTTACAGACTACTTGCTTCTTAGAGACCATTATGAACTCCAAGGCGTTCAGGTTTCCTTGCAATATTTTCCCTTATCGTTAGTAAATGCCACTTCAACATACCCTTATTGCCTAAGACTCCATATTGGTTGCGATATCCCAGCTGTACGGTGCTTAAATGGCTTCTAAATCAATAGTAACTACCACAAAATGTTTGTTAATGGTTCCCGGTTGATAGAATGAGTGAGAGAAACGCTCCATAGGGAGTACATAATAAATGATCCACCTTCCTTATACACAACTGTATGTAACAATTATACATATTGAAATAAGATCTTGAATCGACATAATATGTTGAATGTTTGTCTGAGAATAGCTAACAATTTATAAATACTATCCATCTTTCTCTTCTTATTCGAGAAATACGTATTGGTTATCGTACAGAAGTTTTATTTTTTTATGATTATAACGTTTCCTTACATTTTTATCAAACCTAGCATATACTGAGATATCCTACCTAATTCTCCACACGTACATTATATAGAGAATGCCAGCAGTCTATGAATATTCGACTTCATAAATAAGTGGTTTATTAAATAATTTTTTGGACTATTATTAACTCATTCTTTATATAAAATCGGATAAACAATTACTCAAGACGAATAATATACGTATAACGGTACATGTAAAAGAATTCTGATCATTACTTTTTTAATATTTAAGCATTTTAGTAATTGTTATCATTATATTATGCAACGTTTCCTTGAAGCCAATAATTTATAGTTTTATTTACAATACTAAGTACAAAATTTACTTCATTTACAATATCTAAATACAAAAAGGTTACAGAGAAGTAGCAAAGTGACAGGACAGACAAAAGATAGGTAGGTGCAGGCAAGAACAGTCAGAAGCGGACAGTTACAGACAGTGACAGGAAAGGCAACGCAGTGAACACCGAATCCTTACCTGGCATCAGAGGGCTTGTAGGTGACGTCATACTTCTCCACCAGATCCGCTGTGGTGGACCACGACACCCGCACCGTGGTTGGGTTAAGGAAGGTGACAGTTATGTTCTCAGGCACACCGGGGCCCATTGAGCCTGCAAAGAACATTTTGGGTCAGAATGAGCAACTTAAGAAGATAAATGGATCTATATGAGTGTTAGTGATATCAAAGGAGATAAAAACCTACGTAACTTAATATCTTGATCTAGATATGCCTTACCAATTTTATTAACCTTTTTATAGTTTCAATGTCAGATACGGGTCACGTCTGAGATGGATGCAGGTGTAGGGTCATAGCGGGGTTACACTGGTCAAGTCCGAATCGGCAGATTATTTGTTGCTTAGATGGACGATATAGGTGTTGAGTGTGGCTTAACTTTTTTGTTATAGAAATAAAATGCAAGTAAGTAAACTTGGAGCATTTATATGAGACGTCAGGAAGTTATATAGTACTATAATTATTGTATATAAGAGTTTAATTGCCCTGTCTTAACCATTTAATATTAATAAATCTTCCGTACTTGTTTTTTACTTATTTAGCACGAAACAAGAATTTTCGACGTAACACAATCCACAGACCCTCCGGCAACATGAATTAATAAAAATCGAAAAGCTTCTCAACCTAAATTTCAAATGATCTTGTACGTTGCTGAAACAATAAATATGAAAATTATTCCTTAAGTTTCAGAGGGGGATACAAATCCCTAAAGATTGAATATGAAATGACTACGTAAATATTTATACTCGGGGTTCAACATTAGATGTACAAAAATTTAGTTCTGCTGACTAACAGAGATGGTGACACCTTAGTGTTATTATATCGTCACATGATATTATCCTTATTATCATACCGTCACACCAGTTCCCTTTTAGGGTAGGCGTGGAGCATTGAATGCCAAACATCTCTATCCTTACAAACTTGACATTATTTAGATCATATTATTTCACGTCACAACACTTGTATGTACATTCGATAAAAACAAAGTTAAGATAAATTAAAAAAAGAACATTTTAGTAGGACATATTCGCACACCGCAATCTGACGCAAACGTATGTATATAGAGCCTGTGCTATGGATGTTACTAAATGGTGGGTATACTACTTCAGAAAAACACCTGTCACGGGGGGGCATCCAACGCCTTGCGACCTGCTCAACAGCCAGTTTAACTAAGTATCGAACGAACCTGCCAATGAGATTATGTAATATACGTATGTATTTGTAAGTATTATTAAAGAAACATTAGCGGATCTATTGATTTGCTCCAAAGTTTCACCTCCTGATACCTTAAGCAGAAACTTCTCGGAAGTTGCTGATATACTTGGAAGTTCCAAGTTTAATCTTACTAATTAACGTTCGTCTACAATATCTTCATTATCTGTACATTATGCGGATACTTGTTTAATGTGTTCCTGGCTGTTGTAATATTGAACATCAGATGTTGTTAATGAAACAGCTAAACAAAATTTTGGAAAGGTTAAGCCAACGCCGATGAAGTTAAATGTTTTAATAATGATAATTTCAACTGAAATTAAAGGTATGAAAATTTATTTGTTCGTGTCGATTTCACACTTCAATAGAAGACAATGAAACCTAAAGGGTCGAGCAGTAGACAAGAAATGTTTTATTCAGGAAAATACACAAATGTAAAAACAAAAGGCATTTTAAAATTAATTCTTAATTAATAGGTAACTTGAATTTATATTGTTATAAGGTTTGTATTTGTTTTCACCTTAAGTACAAGCTATTTGTCTTTCATTTGTCAAAAATTTCGTATTTGCGATCTTTCATTAGCAATATATTTCCACCTTTATGATAAGCCTATCACTTTTATCAACAATATGTGTCACCTTTGTCATCATTTTATAACACTTTTATCACTAATTTGAGTCACCTTCATAATATTTTTTTTTATTCAACAATTTGCATGTTTTTATCATCATCACTTTTATCAACACTTTTGCTATCACCACTTTTGTTAACAATTTTCGCGATACAAACGTCCATGTTATTTGTTCTCATAGTAAGTTCTTTGTAAACAATTATTCACTTTAAATGCAGTGTTCGTTACAATATTTATTTTTCTTTCGGGCTATCGAAAACCAGCCCAATTAATTGTTCGTTTCCGAACATCGCGTATTTGTTTGTGGGACGAGTCAATAACGACGTGGGTTCGGGTGAATTTCAATGGACTGTAGCTTTTTTGTTGCTAGAATAAATGTTCCATGAATACCGACCTATTGGGAGAGATTTCATTTTGTCTTATGTGAATTTTAGGCACAACCTCGCAACGTCTTAGTAGCAATTGAACGAATCTCCATTCAATCATAATGAAACTTGTTGCGACTCTCGCTGGCTCCAATAATGTCGTCGATACAGAAGTAGGCTAGTGGTAAGGAAGCTCCGTCAATAACAGTTTAATAATAATAATAATACATTTTGAAGATTAATGACACTTCAATGGTGACACATTTTGATACATAAACAATGAATTGAACGGTTGTCTTAATGGACCTATTAATAGTTCACCTAAGTTGAATAATCTGATAAATCAGAAGAAGAAGATGAAGAAGCAAAGAATATATTTGTTCAAGTTCCTAAACAAATATTCAACATTTATTGTTCGCTAGTGATAGGCTTTATAAAAATCGCTGATAATAATATCGTTTTATGTCCATGACTATCATCATTGTCATCATCAGCCTACTTCCGTCTACTGCTGGACATAGGTCTTTCCATGATAAACAGTGGATTTAACATCTTCTTTTTTATTGGTGTAAACATATGAATATACAAAAATGTTCCATATTCAGTTTCTGCATTTCTATTGTAAGCTGTGTACTATTGCATAAAGCAAAACCCTCAAAATGTAAAACGTTATCCATACCACACAACATAAACAAACAGCGAAAAAGCAGAGTGACGGTAACATTTCTAGAGGAATAGTGCAATACAACACTCCGAGCGTATGCGACGACGTACTGACGTACAAAGTGAATTTTATAGTACTCACTGTTATAAATACCAAAAGCGTTGTCACAGGCTGGCATATACATTTCACTATGAGTAAGTTGCGTACAATGCTAATGTAAAATCAAAAAGTTGACTGCCTCGTTGGTCGAGTGTGGTTGTAAGCGACTGAACAAGAGGTCCTAGGTTAGATTCCCGGGTTTGGTGCTAATGGATTTTTTTAACTTAGATTTTTTTAAATCTGATAGATTGACAGTGAGTTTAAATAAACATTTGCGGCAAGTGATGGTAGAAACGAAAAACGAATAAATAAATACTAATATAATTCTAAATATAATTCTTACGGTATTCACCGAGTATTGGAAACAAGTAATAGGGAATAAAATCGGTGTTTTCAAATGTACGCCACAGGTACAATACAGGCATTCTAAACTAGCTCCTAAATCCCTCGAATCACATACGTGGTATACATACAAACTCGCAGTCGACAGCGGAACGGTTTCGGTAGTGCTTTATTAGGTTTACGATTCACGTGAGCAATTGGCAAAAGGTCGCTTAGCTGTTTGCAAAATGGATTCGATGTTCCATTTTTTTATAAAACAAAGCAACGTGCAATCCAGCTTGCTATAGCGATTATTATTACATTATTGTTATAGCCCTGTCTCCGCCCAATATTTAACGTAAACATTCCAGAAATAAGTTTAAGAACCCGCGAAAATACATTTTTGCCGCTTAATTTGGAAGAAAGTTGGAAAGAATATCTGCTCAGGACGTAAGTAGGTCGGGTGCTTACTACAGGATGTAAAGGAAATTTTCTTTATCATAAGTGCCTGGATTCTCAAATATACCCTCTTTCACATACACTATGTACAAACTTGGCTTTATTCGGATGGGTGTGCTCATATTTATTATCAATTGTATCGGTAAAAAAATATCAGAAGCACTGTTTAAGCATTATAAATCCTTAAGCAATATATTTATAGTTTCGATAAATAAATTTAATTTTTTTACAAGAAAAACATGTAAAATACTGAGATAACACCTGAAATAAAAAATATAATGCCTGTAAATCCTAAAATGTAAATATTATACGCAACATCATGCCTGTAATTCCCGAAGAGCTAGACAGAGAAGTGTAGTAGACTGCCACGATAACCTTACTGATTGAAAAATAAAACTAGCAGTTAATCAACTCCAATAGTTCTACTTTCTATCTCCTAAGCAATTGTCTGGAATTTAAATCCTGTCACACACCTCAGAATTTTTTGTACTTGGTCAGCGTGGTAAACTATGGCCTTAAACATTCTCGATATGGGTGAGGAAAAATATGTAATCGAAAAGCTATATAAACTGATAATGATAATGACAAATATGATAATAATTTTATATTATTTGACAATTTGACAAGCATAAATTTTTTTTTGTTAATTAGCTATATTCAGATACTGTTGCGATAATTTAATTCAGCCGACTGGTTACTTGCTAAAATTATGTAAGATATTAATAAGCCTTTACTATACACCGAGCACAGAACCGGGCTCCGGTCACTATTGGATTTGGAGTCTGGATCTGTCCCCCATGTACGGCAATAGGCTCACCACCTCTTCCATTGTGGGACGTAAATGTAACTGTTACTACACTCCTCTGCCTACCCCTTTTGAGACTACAGGCGTGATGCGTGTTACGTAACTGTAAATTATTAATTTAACGCTAAATTTCAGTGTTCAACGTTTAGATTTGATATATATGTGGACTCCCTGAGTTCTCGTTTATAAAATCGCAATGAATATTAGAGTTGTTCGGTAAGAAACACCTAACTAAGCTATTTAGATGCGGAGTAATATAAAAATAGAGGTCACAAAAGGTTAATCGAAGCGGAGTACAAAACCAGTTGTGGTCGCAATATTATGTACCGTATTGAAAATGTTTAGAGGCAAATATTTACTTTAATGGAAGTACTGAATACTTTAGATCCACTTTTTGTTTTTTTTTATAAACTATTCAATATTTCGGCAGTTCACTCATGTGAGTATACCTTGATATCGTAGTTTAAAATGTCAGCGTCAATATCAGATCATGGGATAAACGTGTGTACCAGAAAGTCCAAGCATTATGTCACGATAAGTCAGACAATGACCGGTAGGAAAGTCAATGGTTTCCAAAATCTCTGGCGTATACACTAAGACAGTCATAAATGTAGAAGAAACAAGCCCGGTCTGTGAGGATACAGCTATTTGTCACTTGAGGCTCCCTTGCCCCGAGTGACAAATATCTCGAGGCCTCGGGTCTAGGCAGGGATCTATCACTACGCCTGCATGCGTAACGATATCTAATGCGAAAGAATCTTATAAATACTCACATTTTAGTTTGCGTAAAATATTATTGTAAAGTTTATTTGTTATTGCTAGGTATGTTTATCGTTTCACTTAAGGCTTCATTCCAAGTTGGTTTATCCCGGGACAATATCCGGCGCTGACTGTTTAATGTTCTGCGGTTATTAGATTACTGGGGGCACTGACCCCGCCATCCGTTTTTGATTACTACAATAGTCTGTAATGTATTTGTTACTTATGAAAGCATTGCTTGGCACATAAATTTCAAAATTATACAAACATTATTTAACTTCGGATCAAAATAATTTTGTAAATAATTATTACTTGGATGCAAACAGAATTTTATTGTGTTCGTTTTGTCGACCCCGTAAGTTTTTTTATCATGAAATTAAGGAGTACACGGTGAATCATATTATAATTTAAAGAGCTAATAAATATAAAATAAATATTTTCTGTAGTTTAACCTTGCCTATACCTAAACATTTAGGGATGTTTCATGTTTAGAAGATAAGACCGGAGCAGAGTCTGAGTCAGGATGCCCTAAGCTACCCACGTCTGCGGGCATCGTAAAAGATGTATACACTCATCAAGCCAGTCATTGAAATTCTAACAAGAGAAGCGCCGTTAGCACGAGATAGATCTTAGCGAATGATCTCTGCGGATCTCAGCTATCAGTAGTATGCTTTTGTATGGCAGGTGATTTACTAGTGCAACCTCTGTATTATGCTCTGTAGGTAGAACAGAAATTATTAGGATAAATTTATGTACAACAACAATAATATAAGCTACATACCAAATGTAATACCACGTCTCTAACCCTAGAAGGGGTAGGCAGTTTCATCTACTTTCATGAGTTACTTTTGCGTCCCACCATGGAATAGCTAGTGAGTCTTGCTAAACGTCAGCTACAGAGCCAAGCTCCAAATCGCTACTAGAAAATCTAAGTTAGAATAATCCTATAGTAACCGACTCGGAATTCGAACCCAGGACCATTCGACCAACAAGGCCGTCTGTATCTGTAAAATATTGTATACATATGTAGTCTCACCAGCGGTAGCGCAGTGCAGCAGGAAGGAGAGCGCTAGGGCGACGAGTGCGGGGTGCGCGGCCGGCGCGCGCCGCATGACGCGCCCACGCGCACGCTCATGCCATGCCTCTGCTGGAACAATCACAGCACCATTAGGGATATATACGTGCCTGGAACAATCACAGCACCATTAGGGATATATATGTGAGGGTACCGTGATACATACATAGCTATATGTGAGGCTTTTCATGAAGAAGATTGGTTATATAACGTAATCGGTCCGACTATTACCACTATAATATATATTTGTACTATTATAATATATGTATTTATATGTCTTGCTTGTCTGCCAACCCGCACTTGGCCAGCGTGGCAGACTATGGACTTAACCCTTTCAATATGAGACCCGTATTCCAGCAGTGGAATTGTAATGGGTTGAAAAAAAATATATATGTCTTGCTATGAAACTTTTCGTAAGTATTAATGTACATTTATTTGTTGTGTTTTGGTTTAATTCACATATGTATTTCGGTATAGTGCAGCTAGTTTCAGACTCAGGCCAAACTCCTGAAAACATATGTACCTACATGCGTTATAGTGGTACATATAAATAATGTAATGCTCTTTTCTACAATGCACTAAGCCAGACTATAACCTTTATATGGATAAATTTGAAAGTAATGAAAAACTGATAAACGATTTAAAAACTTGTATTTTATTCTATCCAGAAATGGACAAGAGTAGACTGATTGATAATGATGATGATACCATTTGAGACGTTGCTTTATTACGATTGTTATTAGATAAACAGCAAACATAAAGTTAATTAAAATGTAGGGGCATTTTCATTTACAAAACTGTCGCAACATAATATAGTACCATTTATTTAATTCGTACGGTCAAAATCGTTAGCGAAGTGTAACGAATACGCCCTCCAATTACAAGAACAATATCTGTCCCGCCAAAAATATAACTTAATGCAAGCTAGGCTAATGTTATATTAAAGCAATAGCAATATATTTCCATGCAAAACTAGCTAACCGAGCCTATGTTATATGCATATTAAGCCGAAATAGAATCAGTCAGACAACAACCTACTATATAGCACATTTTGTATGCAAATGGGCAGTGCAAAGCCATTAGCATTTCGAAAACAAGAAAGAGCAGCGGAAACATGACTTTAACGAGTAATAAAGCCGAGGCTTTCGTTACAAAATCTCTATCGATTTGTTACAAAATTGCATTGCCGTGTCTCGTTGCACTTAGCGTCGATCGTAAAAATATTTTACCGTTTGTTTTGCTGACATATTTTTATTTCTAATTGGACGTATTGTTAAATAGCTCCATTTGTTCCGTATTTACAATGTTTTCAGTTTTAATTTAATATATTTCACGTGTATAAGGATTGAGATATTTAGGATTTAGTTCTCTCTGCGTACTTTGTACCTGGCGTAATGATATGAGAATAATAACAATGCAAGATTTCAATAGCTGATAGAGAATTTGGAAGTCTTAGAAACCGGCGCGGAAAAAGTGAAGAATATTATAAGCATGTGAGGTCTGTAAGGATAGAGACAATAATAATGACATAATACATCATATTATGATACTCGATATTTTTTGCCTATCCTGTTAATGACCTGGCGCGATGATATAATAACAATATTAATCCTCAGTTTGAAATTGTGAAACAATTTTACTGTCTCTATTTCGATTATTAGCAGAACCAACGATATTATATTACTAGTTAAAATTATAAGTAATTTAATTTGCATTATCGGTTAGTTTCATCCCACAATGACTGGGATATTAAAAATTTAAAAATCTGTTCTCGGTATAAGAGCTTTTAGTAACTAAATTTCCTTCTATCTCATTACGTTGCTACTCGGTTCCTTAGAGGATTGCTGCATCAATCTAATTCCTCTCATATTATAAATTCCTTAGAGCATTAAAATCAAGACTACCGACATACTTGGCGCAGACTAAGTTGTGAGACCCTAATAATCACTTCAGCTATTAAGCTTTCAGCATGTCAGCGAGTCTATTCTACCCACGACAAGATATTTAAATAAGTCGATGTACTATTCTAACTTGCGGAGCTCATACAACTTAGGTATTAGCATATTAGACATTATTAGGCATGAAGTTAACTAAGTCTTGTCTCCGAAACCGACGTGTGTCTATAAAGACTATCACATATAGTCGCGTTTGTAAATACAGCAATGTTTGGTACATTTCGCTCTCTGTCTACCCTGTAAGGCCTTTGGCGGATCGTTTACGTAATAACAAACCAAATTGTACTTTTGTGTTAAACACACAATTAGAAATTATATCCAATCTTAACCAGTGGAATTCTTTGGAAATTTAAATCAAATAGTAACAATGAATTATTAAGAAATGACCTAAATAAATTAGAAGATAGAAATGTATCATACGCCTAAATAGCATCTGAATACATAGTCGTATTTAGCTAGTTTTGGGAGTATAACGGTAACTAATGGAGTAATGAACAATGCTTTACTAACAATGCCCGTCTGCTGTCACAGCATCATTGTAAGAATAGAAATGCCAGGACCAGGTGCCTTGACCCTACTTAAGCCGTTTCAATTGTAACGCACGTCTATATTATCATCAATGGTATGGGGCTTATCCTATGGTGGTGGATAGCGAGCAGAAATATTATCGACTAAGTAACGTTAAGAATATGTATCCATATATTGGCTGCTTATTCTGCGTCCGATCTTCGGGTGGGTCATGAACGTTATTCGATTTTTTAAACTTGAAATTCTCAGTAGTAACGCAAAATATGGATTTGTGTCTGGTGTATGTGCATATGTATGTTTGTATATATTTTTATAGATAAAACGTTAATGCTATAGATATTACTATGATTGCTTTACTAATTATATACGACGATAACCTTCAATACGACACCAATCTAACAATAATATTCTTTGTATATAGATATACATACACTGACTGATTAATCCACTTCACCCTATAATTGTTATTAGATTGATTTTCATCGTAAAAGGTAATAGCGTCGCGTGGGTAACTAAAAGACATTTTGTAAAGATAAAGATATTAATATGGATAAAGATTTAATATTAACGATACTGTAGGTGTAATCGTAATGTACTTTCGTATGTACTAATAGAACTCAAATATATCTAGAAATATTTTACTACTTAGACGGTAGTTCTATAAGTATTTATAGATCTATTGTTTAGAATCCGATTCGGTTTTATTAAATGCTCAACTTACGTTTAGTTGATCGATGCGTAAACATTAAATGATTTATTATCGTCTAAATACCGGTAGTAGGATGCTGATGGATTACGTGTAAACGTAAATATTTACGTTAATTATACGTTAATGTAGACTTCAACAGCTACCGCATCATCTGACGTTTAGTTTATATTGAGCGTTCTTTGCTGTAGGTAGGCACACTATTGTTATTGAACAGATGGCTGCACTGCAGCCTAGCTGGCAACACTATCAACTAGATGGAAGCACCATTGTCTTGGACAAATGTTGCCGAAACTTCTTACAGTCAACATGAAAATCAATCTGGTGAGTCTCACCTGGTGAATATCTGGTGTATATCAGTATGGCAATGGAATTCCATGTTCTGTTCCATGGGACGTAAACATAACTGGTGAAATGTAGAAGTGCACTACACTCCTCTGGCTAACCCGTTAGGCTTATGAAAATCAATGTACACTCTTAAAATATTTGCCATGAAGTCCCCTCTATACTAAAAAGTTGACATAACTTCCTTCATTTATTTATTTTTCTGGAAAACTTCCAACTCATATACATCACATAACAAACGATACAAATATCAAATGAGAATCATTTTAATATTTTTGCACGCAGTTACAGGTTCGGCTTTGGTATATTTATATCTCTGGGAATAAATCAAACCGATATGATATAATCGGACATTGAAATTTTGTGATACTCGTTGCCATTTCTATTCTATGTGGTTCTATAATTCCAACTGAAACAGGTAACATGTTCATTTAGGCATAATTACCTCGGACAGACGCCCTTGATGTAATTTCCAGAACAATTACTCACGGTCAAGCAGTTTCCACCGCAAGGAAAGTGAAAGTTGAATTTTCTGTTGGAATTTCACGGGGAGATTAGCTTGTTTTGGGTCACAAAGCGTCGCTGACGGAAGTACGGTAATGAGAGGTGACCGCGGAGAAATTTTTAGAGAAGGTCGGCATTTATAAATAGATTAAATAATTACTCGTATAGTAGAATGTTAATAAAATTTATGACTGTAGGAAAAGTATGTCAAATCTGAAAGGATAGAAGTATTTGGCACTTGGTGCCCTCTGTCTACCTGAAAGGGATCTGGCGTGACCATAAAATTGTAATTATTATTATTGAAAATATAAGATAAATATACACTTTTAAAATAACATTTAAGTAGCTGTATATTACACTGTTAAAAATATCTAACTGTATGCTAAACCGTTTATTACTTTTTGGAACTGGAAAGGCGTGAACATGAAGAACAATTTTAATTTACGTTAAAAAGTATTTTCAGGAGAATTTAATTTCTTTATTAGATGTCTGAGACGTTTAATGTTCAGATTTGCTCCAGAAACATTGAAATACAGTAATAAGCAATATAAAATATATATCCAAAGTTCTTAGAAATTCAAGGAGATTAAGTACTTGCTTCGTTAAATCAAAAATGTAATAGGGCTCTTCAGAACTAATCAAACAATTTCAGCTAAGTAAGGACGATAGTGAGAGTTTTTAATGGAAGATATTAAGTAATAATACTAAATATTATTAAAACCAATAAGCTAATATTAAAAATTTTGCCAACTTATATTTTCTAGTAAAACTTCCAGTAGTGGCTCGTGGGACGTAAACATAACTAGCCGAACGTGGGAGTGTAATACACCCCTCTTATTATCCCGTCGGGGTTACAGGCGTTTAGTTATGGTTTCCATCCATCCATCCATCCATAAGCATCCTGTTTTGGGTTTAGTTATGGTTTACAACCTCAAACACATTCTTATCTGACCTTTTTTTTTTCAAACCATTACAATTTCACTGCTGGAATACGGTGCTCCTCACATATTGAGAGGGTTAAGGCCATAGTCTGCCACGCTGGCCAAGCGCGGGTTGGC
>DWDT01000463.1:0-20954 GCA_018245595.1 Microceris scylla
TAATTGCTAGGATCTTTATCATCGCCAGACTTAAATAGGGGAATGACTTTACTCTGTTTCATTAGATCAGGGAAACATTGGATTGACGCATAGGTTCTCAACTTATTTCGAGTACTTACCACTTTAATTATTTTCTAGTTCTAATATTACGTTACTTTACCGCCCCTTGCAAGCCCTTAGCGCCCAAGAGAAGTTATCGCCCAGTTTGAGAGACACTGGATTGGCATGTACTGACAAGTCTAATAGCCAATTAATACTGACTAACAGTCTTGTTAACAAGTAATACCCACTGGACTATTCAACACGAATAACCTTATTTCTAAGTAGCTTTCGTAGTTGGTTACAGGTATCCATTCGCGCAACGATTACTTATAACTTGCTTGCTCGGTAATAACTGTTGCGTAAATGTCATATTCTCAACTTAAGAATTATTAATAAAAGTTACATCAAATAATTCCTTATTGTGTATGATTATCTTACCTATGAATATATTGTAGCAATGTTTTATGTATAATGTATGCACATTTAACAAAAGCATGTATATAATATATGTATGTACCTAATTATCACTATGAAGTATGCACCTACTATGGTAAGTGCATAGGTTCTCTGTATGAGTCAGGATTGACTGGAAGAAAATGACGTCATGCATGAAACACACCCTACACCCTTCAGTTTAAAAGATACACAAGAATAAATAAAAAGGATACATTAGCATAACTTGAAAACAATAGCTAAAACATAAATACCGTTCTTGAACGAATGAATTCTAAATACATATGTATTCATTCGTTCGTTTTTAGTACGAACGTCACATGAACGTATGAACGTCATTCCGTTCGCCTATTATAGCAGCGTTTACGTTATTACGACTAAGCCCTCCGGCGTGTACCAATGGCGTTGTTCTTTTCTATTGTCGAGATGCGAAAAATCCGGCCTCATTACGACATTTAATGAACATACCCTTGTATAAGTACAGTCTGTGCGTAACGAAGAACGAACGAATGAATGAATGAGCGAACGAGTTGTCAAATTAGTGTGGTACGCAATTTGCATGCGAATGTAAAGAAAATATTATATGTCGAGTTATTATTTATATGGTTTGTCCGTGTATTAAGCTGTACTCGTATGAGGTATGTAAGAAGTTTTCGAGGATCTACATGTCATTAGGTAGGCGATGTTGTTCTTATATTAATGCATGCCTGATAGATAATGCAGTTAAACTATATGAAAATAACAGACAATTTAATTTTATTTTTTTTGATAAAGGCAATATAAAGAAGACGAAAACGATATACGATGGAGTGGAGTCCGCGGCTCGACAAACGTAGTGTAGGACGCCCTTCGGCCCGGTGGGATGATGATCTACGAAAGGCTGTAGGCAGATCTGGATGCGAAAAGCCGAGGACAGGACGCAATGGCGCTCATTGGAGGAGGCCTATGTCCAGCAGTTAAAATATTGTAATATTGAATTAAAACGTCTTGAAAAAACTTATACGCCATAGTTTTCTGTATTTTTTCCTGGGGCGTGTGAATTCAGCGAACCCGCGCTTGGTCGGCACGGCAGACCATAGACTTAACTCTTTTCATATTTGAGAGGAGACCTGTATTCAACGGCGGATCGATGAAAAGCTCGATGATGATGCTGATGATAATACACTAATGCGCTATGACAAAATTACATTTGTAACATATTGTGGTATAAATCAAAAAAGGGGTGTAAGGGGTTCCAACCACCATCTAAGGAGCTCAAGTCATCCTCACCTGAACGTCGTGCGCCCTGCTATAACAGACGAGGCACTGGCGACCAGCTAATTGCGGTGTAGCGCAGCCTAAATAGGCACGGCTAAATGACCTGGCCGCCGACGGGCAGCAGCGTCAGCGGTGCGAAAAGCTGTGCCCTGCGATTTCCAACCCGCATGCCTAGTATGGAGATTACGAGCATAAACGCCCTTTTGAGGAGGCCTATGTCCTGCAGTGGACTGAGATAAGCTGATGATGATGAGTCTAAATCATAGTGCTAGTGAAATTAATATAAGTTAGACTGAATTAAACTTTTTACAAAAGTGTAAAATATAATATCGTATAATGTGAACATTTTCTGTACTCGTGTTACCGACGTTGCGGTTATTTCCACGAAACCACAGGAGCAATTGTTTTGGAAAACTCAACGTTCCATGTTAAAAACAGTGTCCCACATTTATGCGCTCACTCGTTCATTTCCTTATTTGTGAATGAGTGAGTCGAGTTACCGTTCAGTCAGCGTCATGTATGTAGTACCTATATATATTTATGTCCAAAGTTGTTTTGGAAAAACTCTTTTGAATAATTTTATTAATATTTACGAATTTGTATCGAATAATGCTTACTATTAGTAGTTACTATGTCTAATTGCTAAGTTTAAATATTTCTTCATATAGTAGTTGTTTTTTTAGTTTTCGAAATTTTTGTTACTACACCAATTAGTTTCAATTCATATGTTATATCCATACTCATCCCTATGTCTACCTAGGACGAAACTTGGTGAGATATTTAAAAATAATAATACCAGAAATAATAAAAAGTTAAACGAGCGGATGAAAAAGGGTACACAAATGGGTGAATGAGTGGAAATACAAACGAAAAATCCCGGGGGTTGTTGCTGGGAGATTTTTTTTAATTGCCTTTGTCCGCTCTCGGCGAGATAGCACCGCAACGTCAGTTGAGCGCGAGAATAGATGTTCACGAGCTTTTGGCGTTATCTGCATTTTTTCACTTTTTACTTTACAACTTGCTTACTACATTTTCAAAATATTTTTGTTAGTTTTTAAAACCTAAAAAATTTTTTTTAACAATTTCACCCCAGTGCCACTGTAATAACTTTTTTCCTCGTGTTGCAATCTCAGCGAAATATAATTTTGTAGCTGTAATGTCAGGTGTGCGCTATTTAAAAAACCACGAGCTTAGTCTGTTTAGTTCTTTTGTGATCAGCAACTTTTTGTTGAGATTTTTCACTGGAGAGAATAATGGATAAGTTGTGAATAAGATAGTGATCTTGACGAGTGCGTCATTATTAACTTATGAAAGTTAGTTTAGTTTAACTTAACATTAGCTTGGCTTCATTTTTGAAACTGTTGTAGTAATTGCACTGTTAAATACATTAGCCTAATTAGGAAATGTATGTATGTATGTTAGAATGATTGCATTTAACATGTATGTAGTCAAAACAGGACATATCATCATCATCAGCCTGTTAAAGTCCACTGCGGGGTATAGGCCTCCTCATGGAGTTTTTTTTTCCATAATCGCCTCGTTGGGCACTAGATTGATTCTCTCACCGTATACGCTGCTACCCATTGGCGGCCAGGGCAAGTAGCCGTACTTAGGCGAAACGCCACCGTGCTTAGTCGCCTCTTACGACACCCTGGTATACATTTTGCTAATCGTATATATTTTGCTAATCATAACAGAAATGACCACTTCTAGTATACACAAGAACACAGCTACACCTTTAAAATCGTAACACACGTTGTTATTATAACAATTCCTTCAGTATTGACATGGGTTTGACGGTGGTACTTCCACAGGTGAACAATAGAAATTCTACCACCTACTACTATGACTTCACTCTGTAAGAACTATCAATTATATTACTGTTGTATTAATTAATGATATTATTGTGTAATTCGTATTTATAATACATTTTCAAGTTTGAATTTTGCTTTTAGAATTTTGATGTATTTTTTTTATTTGCCGATTAAAGAGATGTTCATGAACGAAAAAAGTCTTATGCATCATGGACAAATAGATATAATTTTTTCTATCTCGGATTCATTTTTAAAGCGGTTTTTTCACTGCCATGTTTTTACAGACCAACAAAGCGAGTCGAGAGCAAAAAGCGCTTTCAGCCGCTTGACGTGGTGTCGTGTGCAGTAACCATCGGATTTAAGCGCTGTTTTGTTTCAAAACCTTCACAGGTGTGATGCGGATAAAACAAGTCAATGTGTCTTGCGCACAAAGTGATGCAAATTTTGTTATCGTGTGAACAATAATGTGAATTCATTAATTGTACATCGACTGCCTCGTTGGTCGAGTGGTTGCAAGCGCCACAGCTGATCGAAAGGTCCTGGGTTCAAAGCCAGCGTCAGGTATTTCTCCATTTGTATTGAGCCCAGGATTTCTCGATTTGTAGTCGCGCTTGTTACCACACGAACAACGAAGTAATCAATAAATAAATACATACATATGTATATACGTACACGTACATAACGACGTGCCTTTAACACGTTAGGAATTATATATTATTTAATATTAGATTAAAAACACAACGGCTATATTTTCCCAAAGTGTTAGGCTGAGGAGTGTAGTCCTCCCGTTTCACATCAGGAAAACTTCTTTTTCCAATAAGAGTTACTACTCTTACTGGAGACCACTCATGGGTAGTACGATATACTATGTGTGTGTATAGTTAGGTATGTGTAACTCACGCAAACAAAAACATGTTAAAATATAAACTTATTTTCTTTTAACAGAGCAAACATAATATTCATGCGATGCACGTAGTGTTGCACGGATTTTGAATAACAAAACCTGTCTTTGATGTTAAAATATATGGACACTTTATAGTTTTCGTAAATAAAGAAGAATTTTTAGAAACATTTGGATTAATGTGAAAGCACGGTAGTTTTGCAAGGATAAGGGTATTTGGCACTTCGTGCTCTCTGCCTACCCCATAGACGACTCGGCGTGAAAATATGTATGTATTTATTATGATTAGTACAAAATAAACTACTTTGATTTAAACCTTCCACTATCTTTATGACTTAATATATAACACAGTCATATTTTTACATTTTGGAAACGCCCGGAACTTAATTTTCCATGTTACGTCAGAAGTAGGAGATAATGAATAGTGGCGAAATCGTTTACTAAATGTTCAACAACCCATATACGTTTTGATAAAGCTTAATGATTGAAGCGACCCGGAAGCACGTAGAAGAACAGAAACGAAAATTTCTCTCATAGTCACTCATTAACAGACCATTTGCTAACAAAGTTACTTGAGTCACTTCTCATCTACAACGATATCAGAGTTATAAGCGATATTACAATCACACCGCCAACATCTTTTTATGTTATATGTACATACATACATATGATATATAGAAGTTCCCTTTTATCGTATATTTTATGCAGGTTGCAATACTTTAAATTACATTTGATTGTTTTACTTTATTTTAAAATCAACAACTATATGTATGAACATACAACAACTATATAACAACTATATGTATGAACATATAGTTGTTGATTTTAAAATAAAGTAAAACACTAAAAAGTTAAAAAAAGATTAAAAGTCGCTAAAACTGAATCTAGATTAAGAGTGTAATAAATAATAATAAAAAAGCGAGCAAAACCGCGAGCAAAATGAAGTGAATAGTATGTAAATGATCAAATAAGATAAATTGTAAAAAAGCATTGATTTGAAAATCACCAATGTAATTCCAAACATTTTCGCTTTCCATTTTCATAATAAAATATGGAAATTTGAATATTAAAAATTCCAATTAATTTAAATGCAAATTCCATAACGAACTATTCTTCATTGGAAAAATTCTACGGATATTCCTTGGACAATCGTTCTCGATTAGCAATTCGCTCGTTCTATTGTCATTTAATCATTCGTTCAGCTGGAAGTTATTCGTATAATATCGACTTTTGTTTTGTTCTTTTCTATGCGAAATGAAGTGATATAATGATATCACTAATGAGTCTGTTATAGAAGGGAGTGGGAGATTAGTTCCATAAGTAAATAACTTTTTGACTTCACATTTTTTTTTTATAGAGTAGGGGGCAAACGAGCAAACATACAACGTACATTTCCCATTATCATTATCATATTTTAGTCTGAACGATGTATCCACGAGCCTAGAAATCTAATTCTTCGCAATACATACTAACTTTTTTAGAGGCCATTGGTACTCGACACGTTAAATGAATACACTAGAGATTTTTTAATGTTGACTACGTAATTTTCAGGATTTTAAAAATCCTATAGTGACGGCATGTGAATCCTTCTTCAGCTGCTGGGGAAAGCATTCGTATCCAGCAGTCAGATTTATAAGCAGTTGTACTAAGTACATTAATCCATCAGTAAGTTGAAAGCAGATCACCAGTCATTTAGTATTAAGTTGTCACTAAAATAAATTAATTAAACAGAGCATGGATAACAGTTTATTATTAGTTTACTAACTACAGTAGTTAGTATCTAGCTTTTAGGAGGTCTCGATAATTTTAGGTAGTCTAATATCAGCAGCTAGCCGGCTAAGTTAGGTAATTAGACAGTCGAAACTCCGAGCATGTTTCGCTCCAAGGCTGCCTCGGATCAAACAACTTATAGAACGTTATATTGTTCCAGAACATTCTACTTATAAGCCGGATAAGTTAAATGGTTTCTATGGTAATTATATGAAATGTTACCCTGGCCATTGTTTTATTTGTACCAATATTTTTATGTTTTTAACAACACCGCTTCTTGAGTTTCTAATATTATTTCTATACTGGACGTACTCGTAACAACAAGCGCGTATTTTTCCGGATGGGTAAGCAGCGGAAAACAATACTCTCACTTTTCACCAGTTTCACAAGTCCCATGGAATACGGAGTGAGTCGTATTACCACCGGGCACAATTCGACTCCAAACTACTGATGGTAATTATAAAATAGTTTAAGTTTAAAATTTACTCTCATACAAAAAATATTTTCACTTAATAAGAAATTGAGAATTAAAGATAACAGTAAGGTAACTGCCTCAGAAGCATTAAAATTTTAGTAAAACATGTTATTTTTACATTAGTTAAAATATTTTTTTTTTCTTTTAATAATAAACTCACATTTTTATACTGTTACACAAATCATTATAATATATACTTGTATCCCTCAAACAATATCGTTATCTTTCTGTTGTTCACACCTTCGGGTAATATCATTTCAAATCAAATAATACATTCATAATCGCTTATCATTTTTCTATTTCATTAGAACAATCATTTAGAGTATAACTGAAATGATAGCAATTATTAGAAACACATTTAAAGTGTAACCTTGGAATGATAGCAGTTATTACGAACACCATAAATATCAAATTACCGCTGACGGAATTTGATTATGACGCAACAAAAGGCCCCGCTTCGATCTGCCGCCGAACCCGTGTCACTGTAGACACGTAACGCGATTACAGAGCAATCTGTCGCCTAATGAATTTACCTTGTCTCTTCATTATATTATTTATCTAATGGCCTCATTTATAATGTTACACATGAGGCGTAATTTACTTGTAAACAACGTGTTTTATAAGATTGAGTATACGTGGTCCAAGTAAGCATAGCTGAAATAATAAAACTGTAATTACCAAGTAGACTGAGTGATGATAAACGCAAAGTGATTGGTAACGGTTACGTGTGAAGAACTGAAGATCGGGCTCAGTCCGAGCGAAGAGCAAGTCCAGCATTGGATGGAAACAGGCTGATAACGATGACAACGATGAAATAACAAATTATAATGTGACAATTAGACGTTTTTCTTAATTAATTTATTGTATTATCATTTTATCATTCATTATGAAGAGAAACAAAACATAAACCGCTACAAAATACTTTCAGAGTCACGAACTTCAGTAAAGAAGAAACGACACAGAAGAAAGATATAGAGAAACGCATAATATTATTTCTGCAACTTATCAACATCATCACCATCAGCCTACCCCCATCCACTACTGGACACAGACCTTTCCAATAGCAAGCCACTGAGCTTTATCTTCAGCTCTTTATATCCAAACACAGATAAATTTTCGTAATCATTTCTTACCCCAATTTTTCCATTTAAATATGATTTATAAATTCATAGATCTTAGACAATTCATTCATTTAAGCTTTTACATAATGTTTTATTTATAGACTCCCCTCTTTCGCCGTCAGAAATCCTTTCTATCAAAATAGAAATTTTTCAATGAATAATAAATGTCTGAAATAATCCTTCGTACAGTTTGATTCCATATACAATTTAATCAAAAAATTTTCAGCGCTTGAGTCGTGAATACGTCGAACGCAGGCTGACAGAATTTCCTACGATATCAGTACGAAATGTAATAAAACGACTTATGTCTGGCCTTCGATTTGCCAAACCCATCTCACTTGTAAATGTCTGATTTAATTACTGAGCAATATGTAACGTAATGACTCTACTATACTCTATCATATTATTTTATTAATCGTTCAGTGATTCTTAGATTTGTTAACGAGTCCTCCTTTATATATCGTGACTATTATATAACCAACACTTTAGGATATTGGATATCATTGTACATATTAATATTACAAAAGTATCATTACGCCAGGACCCTGGATCATTACAGGATAGGCAAAGATGTCACAGTTCTATATATCTCTGTCAGTAGAGACTCGACTCGTGTCCTTTCTAAAGCTATAAAAGTTAGTACACTAGTGCAGAGGTGGTGAGTATTTAAAAGCGGGAATACTGATCGAAAGATCCTACGTTCGATCCCCGGATCGGGTATTAATGAGTTTTCAAACTTGAAATTCCTAGTAATCGCTCTGAGCCTGTTTTTTTAGCTCGGCAATAGGCTCACCGTCTATCCAAAATCGGGCCTAATCATAACTGCTGAAACGAGTGTATTACACTCCTCTGCCAACCTCTTCGGGGATTACAGGCGTGACGTAACGTTATAAGTACTCTCAACATACTAGTCTGAAATACGAAGGTCGAAATATTAAAAAATCATTTAGCCACACTTAATTTACTATACTACAAATACAACATTTCAATATAAAGTTGCTGTTGCATTTACGCCAAATGAACGTGTAATTTCGCCTTCAACTCGACAAGTAGTAATTAGACGACGAGTTGAGTTCCGTGCCAATCAGCTGATTGCAGCTTGAATTTGATTTGCGATCATCTCGGAATCGGAGAAGCTGTGAAATTAGTTCTAGCTATGTATATTACGACCGCTAATTATATTTTCAAACTGGCTATTCAATTACCGGAAGCTAAGTAACTGCTCGTATATACCGGGAATGCAGTTAAAGAAAGTAATTTTTAAACTGGCTATTTAATTAACGAGCAGTAGTTGTAGTAGTGATAATAATAATAATAGTGTTTTCATAGATTCGTACAGCAAATATTTGCGAGAATTGTGTTTTTTTTCCGGTTGGAAAATGTGTTAAATAAATAAACTAAGATTTTTTATGGTGATTTTTTTATGGTGTTAATACATGTGTTCTTTCGAGATAGCGTATCTGATTTCGAATCTATCACAGGTCCTTCTTCACCAGTTTCGGTCAGTACGCCACGTCGCTACTATGGAGTTATGGGCGGGAGCTCATAAAGAAGGTCCTGAGACAGATTCCAAATTAATTAGATTAATCTAGACGAACACATATGAGTAAGCTGTGACAAAACTTAGCAGTTTTTCTAGATATTCAAAAAACATTTAATCCTAAAACATGAGGATGCTGTAACAAAGGAACTTCTGTCATACAAAATATTTCAATAAAAACTTTTCATTGTACCATCACCGGTTTTGTACTTACCATAAAATATGACTCTTCTCTAAGAGAAAAACAATAGCTACAATTTTAGAATATTATATTTTGAATAATAGAGCAGAAATAGACAAGAACTATGTAAAATAATGGCGTCCTTAAAACTACTAATGTGTGTTTTAAGTGAAGTAAAACCTTTAAATAATCGTAAAATCACGCCTGTAATTCTCGAAGAGGTTCGGAGAGAAATGTAGTACGCTCCTACGTTTTCCCAGTTAAATATACATACGTCCCATCGTGGAATAGGAGGTGAGTCGAATCGTTGGTGCTCACTGTACCAACAAGGCGGTGAAATATTAAACAAAACGTTAGAGTTAAACTGAATTCTATCTTAACTATAACTGTTACTCTACCAATCTAAATATTATTGTGTTATAAACGGTATTGATAGAAGTGCTACAATGTATAGCTGATTGGTACATCAGTTCGATTTGACGATAATATTGGATTCGAAAATGCGATTAGATTGGGTCAACTACGTTAAGGCGCAATTGCATCTATTGATTACATTTCTAATAAGGATCTGGATAAGGATCTGAATTAGGTTCTGGATTATCTCATATGTAAACCCAATTCTATATATGAATTATTAATTAGCAATTGGCTATATTTTGTCTAGTATTTAATTATATTGCCGTAATTGTAAATAAAGGAATGCTTTTAATATACTTTTTTACGAAATATTTAATATTTAATATTTTAATATTTAATTTGTCTGAGACGTCACCAATAGTGTAGCACGTTGGCAAACTGCGGCTTGGCAGACTTTACGCGTCGTAGAGATTTTTTTGTAAGCTCTAAAGTATTCAGGTTTTTTCACAGTGTTTTCCCTCACCGTTACAGCAACTTATATTTAAAACGCACTTTTTTGTATAGAGGTGCACGTCATCGATTTGAATCCACGACCCTCGGAGTAAGAGGTTGAATTCTAAACAACTAGGCTATCACTGCACGACTTAAAGTTCTTTATAATGTTCTTTTAGGCGTTTGCAGTCCAGCTACCTCGCACTCGGCCAACCTGGCAGATTATGGCCCTAATCTCAAACCCAGTGTCCAACAGTGGAACGATAAAAGGTCTGATTATAATAATGATACCAATTTAAAAAGTATGATGCTAAGGAAATATTGTTTATTTATACTCAAGTACGAAACGTACATTCTGAATATTATATTCATGTGTTCATTTGCTCCAGTTAATTTCGCCGCTCTACTAATATTATCTTAGGCTTTAATTAATTTCTCTTAGCAATATATGTATGGGGAACTGGCTGTTTATTTTCTTAGCATAAAGGCAATGACAACTTCAACTTATACATTTAAGCTGGGTACGATCATGTTTAAAGGTCTCCTCTGAAACAGGAAGGACTGAAGCATATTGCACCATACTGATCCACTCCAAACATATTTGTCAGATGTTTTTATTACTACATATACTGTGTATTCCATTGCTGATTGCTGGCGATACTTATAAGTGGCCAGTACATTTAACAGATGTTTTTCTTATAATACCACGAAATCAAAGTCCTTACGGGATAGACAGAGAGTACCGAGTGCCAAATAACTCTATCGTTAGAAACCCGACGTGCTTCTTCTGTATTCATCGCTCTCTTCATACATAGACATCAGTTTCAGAGACGTCTGAATAAAAAGCTATGTACCAACTATTATACTCTATACTATAACTATTAACAATACACTGTACTAATAAAAATTATTATTTAACAATCACAAGCGTAACTGAGTAAGATGACCTCCGAAATACGAAAACGCTTGTGGAAAATCGCCAACGGGGTTCATCCATCAAAGTGCTGACCGCGCCTAACACTTCATCACTTTGCTTGCAATCCGTAACCGTGGTAGAACTGGGAGCTCATGTCTTTCTTGCTGCTTGACTTATTGTACATGTAATACTACTAAAACTAACATTAACTAACAGTTCTTTACTAATCTTTTAGAAAACATAAGCCTATAGATGTCCTAACGATGTTTTCCTTCCTCATTTTATTTAATAAGGTTCTTTTCGTTAAAAAGAAAAAATAAACATTAAACAAGCACAATGTCAGTCAGAGTAAACTACGACTCTGACAAATAAAATACGCTTTCAACAGGAAACCGGTTGTGCGGGGGAAAAATGTTTAAACACGAATACAAAGTTTTTCTGTATGACTTTGAATAACGCTTTTTACATTATTTAGTTCAGGTTCAAATGAAAACGAAGGAATATCACGTTAAGTTATAAAGTAACATCACACCTGCATTCGTCGAAGGGGTAGGCAGAGGAGTGAAGTACAGCACGTTTCACCAGGTACGTTCACATCTCACTATGGAATATATGGTCAGCCTATAGCCATACACCGGGCACAGATCCAGGCTCTGAGTCACTACTTGAAAAATCTATTCGAAAATCTAAGTTAGAAATTCCCATAGTAGCAACCCGGGATCCGACCCAGGATCTCCTATACCAGCAGTCGCGCTTTGCAACCACTGGATCAACGAAGCTATTAAGTTATAGAACAATTTATAATAGAAGTATGCTAATTTCTGTAACTTTATATAGAAACAACTCAGGTTGCTGTTGTCCATCCTCATCGACATCCGTTTATTGTTCTACAGTTGAACTCAGGCATGTTCTAAGACCGTTACAGGTTAAGGCTACCATACTAATTGACGATTCGCACACTTCACTCTCCTTCAAAAACGTAATTGATGAAATCTAAGACTCAAATGACTTAAGATATTGTCTGTCCATTGTTAACAAAATACTATATACATACTGGGTCTGAAAACGAATATACATATACGTACGTCCAACCAATTCTAACAATTCAGTTCAAACGAACACCTGTTCAGCACAAAAATATTTGTGTCTACGTGTATACACTGGGCACATGATTTTTTCAACTGTAAATTTTTATATAGCCGTTCACGGACAACTTTCGTACACTAATTGGGAAGTGTAAATAATGTAGACGAAATGAAAACGATTACATTAGTATGCAGTTGAATACAATTCAAATACAACGTAACATCACGCTTGTAATATCCGAAAAGGTAGACAGAGACGTATAGTATACTCTCACGTTTCAACAGTTACGTTTATGTCCTAACTTTAGTGCATTAGGCACTAATTTAGATTGATTTACTACTATAGCAATTTCAAGATAGTACCCGACCCGGAGTTCGAACCCGGTTCCTGTCAATCAATACTCGCACTTGCTACCACTCGACCAAAGGGGTAGGTTAATTCAAATATATTTTCTCGCGATTTATCTATAAATTATCACGTGTGATTTATTCCTGCTTTCTACCCGAAGTTGGCAGACTTGAGATGAGTCACTTGTATACGACAGATGGACCTGTTTGCTATTTCTTATGATATACATTTTATTTTAAAAGTATAATTATACGTGAACAATAATGGATCAGATGGGAAAGCTTGTGAAGAGGAATTGGAACTAGGCTGAGATTATCCTGAAAATACCTGATGAGAAAGTCATTATATCCTTTAATTATTTATGTATATAGATACTTAAGAAAAGTTTTATAGCAAAATAAAGTATTATTATTTCAAGGAATGTGCAAATGACAGCCTTTATTTAGTATGTGACATTGTTGATTCGCTTTTACTATATAATATTGTGAAAATATGTTCACTGTCAGGTAGTATTGCGATTACGAAGTGATATTTATTCACGCTTATGTTATTTATATATACCGAAATAAGTTGAGAAAGTTTCAGGTGACATTTTTATAATTTATTTAAGTTAAGATGAGTTTCCTTTCCTGGAGCTGCCGAAAGAGATCTCTTTAAGAGATAACCGGTACCCTTGCACGTAATTTCTTTTGCAAGTGTTTTTTGTCGTGTACAAAATTTTTCACTGTGTACAAAATTGTTAACAAAAATGTATCTAAAAGTAAATAGAGATCGTCGGCTGGATTGTGATAATTTTTCATGTGGAAATTTAAGAGAATTATTCGTGTTTTACATATTAATTTTATACATTTTTATTTTTTATTATTTCAGACCAAATGGTACACTTTTCCAAGTACCTAACATAAAAATTAAATTTTTCCACCAATATACAGAAAAAATCCTTTACATAACTATGTATACTCGTAGACAATTTTATAGCAGAGAAGCAACATTTTTATTCCTAAATTGAACAACAGAATAATAATTAAAACGACAAAAAATTCTTTAAGGGAATACTTCAACGCCATAATTCAATTTAGTGTGTTAAAAGAAATTATGCTGGACACAAGTAAGCGTTATAAAATTAATTTATTGTAAGATGTAATTAAATACAGGAAGGAGGAAAATGTTCATCAATTCCCGTCCTAAAATTTCCGAACTACAATAAACAACGAATACCACTATATAAGTATAATGCTATAAAATAATATAGTTATTGTGCTATACGACATGTATATAATGTATATAATATAGACAGTATAGTCACCTCGTATTCCACGGCTGACCGTGTAACGGAACTGGTGAGACGTGGGAGTACACTATACCCTTCTGTCTAACTCTCCGGAGATTACAGCCATGATGTTACTTTTCACGAGTAGTACAATACTAAAAATGTGTTGCTTATGTGAAATGTGTTATAAACTATCACTATTGAATATATTTGGCAGGAATCAGCAGAATCCATTCTGGAGGAAATTTTGCGGTTTTCGGACGAAATAGGCATTCCCAACTAACAAAGAGCTCTAACGAACGTCACGAAATCGCGATAGTGAAGTTTTTGCTCCCGGCAACTTTATCTAACTTTTGCTAACTAGACATGAAAGAAATCCAGGATGAAAAAAGAAAGTGACGTAAAGGCATTTATTCTTATTTAAGACTTACTTTAGAGCAACGACTTCTTTTGTGAAAAATGTACTTAGCATTTAGCTTGATGTATAACGCCCGAGTTTAAACTGTAATAAGAATTTAAATTAGTTTAAAATAACAACATGTATAGACTAAAATATACAAATGGATTAAATAAGCATAATAAATATGTGCATAAATAAATATATAGAAACGGATGTAAAATGGTACCTTGTGCGACCTCAAAACATCCATAGAGCCATTGGAATACCAAAGGAACATTGATTGCACTCAAATGCACAGTGGTTTAAATACCGCTAATTAGTGCGAGTTTCGATTAAAAAGCTGAACGTTAGGAGCGGTTTCAGGTCTTACAAATATTTCAAAGCTTATTTTGAATCGAGCGTATATGAAATTATTTATTAGAAATGATGTACATTTCTAATAAATAATTTTATTAGAAATGTACGTCATTTTTAGTCTAAGACATAATTATCCACTGGCAACTTTTAATTAGTGTTTAGTGCCTTTGCAATAAGATATTAATAAGTAAGAAACAGGTTTAACGAAAGCTGAGAAATGTAGTATATTTTCTTTAACAAGTTTATTTAAAATTTTTCATTACTAGAATATTCAAAAAGGAGAATAAATATGGAATCAGAGAGAACTTTATTGGTTGTATTGACAACTACGTATGACCGCAACTAACCATCTAGCAGATTGGTGTCCGATATTATGTGGTTTTTAAACAATATATTTATTTAACAAGAGACATTAAGTACCTACTACAAGTCCAGTTATAGGACCATTTGAAGTTTTATTATTAGTCATCACCATCAATATCGAATATTCGTCTTGCGGCGCTGACATATACATTTCTGTTATCACAACGCATTATTTTAAAACCACGGTCTTGTTGTTATTATTATCGCGTAATACTATCGCTTTTATAGTATGCCAGCGTCTCAAAACTACGAACCTCTTGCGTCTCTCTCAAGTCTCGCATGGATGCAAATACGGACGCTTATTCCGTTTTTTAAACTGTTAGTTTACAGCGTACAATACGTCAAGTATGTATACTGGGTCACTGAATAACTTTGTGTTTAATCTGAATCTCATTTCTGTTGAAGGCTGTTTTCTCCGTTGAATTATTTTTACTGCATAATTCCCCTAGTTTGGCGGGAGCCAACTCGAAATGTTTCTTTAAACTTTAAAAAGCTTTTTGTAAAAAAAAAATTGTTTTAATATTCAAATAGAAATTTGTATAATAAAGCTGGTACGGCACTACCACTGCTAATACGGTTATCATTTCCAGTTTTTATTTTGTTGCAGTCATTTCGATAGATCTCCCAAAGACATAAGACGCTCCATCTTATACCCTTAGGATGTATACCAATTGACTTAAAAAGGCACAATTTTCTGCTTTTAATTTTAGTGACTCGTATAAAAACAAACATGTTTGTTACACCGATCATTAAGCCTTGATTCATTTCATTTATACTCCTTATTAGCTCCCAGTGTGACAAGGAAAAAAACAGTGGAATTTTTAAATGCTGAGTGTACAGAGTGGGCTTATCACTAGAAAAGTGATTTCTTCTGAACAACCTAAAGTCAGAATAATTGACAATCTCGTAACAGTTTTAAGGTGCACAGCGTGCAAAAGAAGTAAAGTTAACATCAGACAGAAAAAAGATATTACAAGATTCTAGGAAAAGAAATCAGTCATTTATAACAGTTTTCTGAATATCTTTCACTTGGATTTCTAAAATCTCAAGATTGAGCCCAATAAATATTACGATCCAGAAATTCCATATTATTATTAATATTAATACATTATTTATTTAAAGGCTTCTGTCAATACATACTAATATGGATTCAGCATGACGGAACTCCCAAACACATTAAACTGACATACAGGTCTATAAACACAAACCTGGATTGAAATTTATAATTTTCCTCTTTCACAATTATGTACATATAACGAAATTTTCTTTATAACAGCAATAGTAATAAAATATCTTATATTTCCGATACGAAGCTTGAATAAGGTAGAAAAATCTCATATTATATTATATCGTGTCGAAACTCAGCGAATGTGTGGAGAATTTCGGCCGAAGGTTGAATAGGGCTAGTTAGGTGGGAAGTTCATTATGTCGTATTGTGCGGGCTTGTGTTGGTAGGTTACCGGATTTAACACAAAATAAGAGTCGGATTGGATCCGATAGAGTTGCTTTATATCAGAAACGGTTATTTCTTTTTTATTTTATATTGATCGAAAAACACAAGGTTTAAATCAAACGCGCTTTGCCAATTTAGTTGCGTATAGAACGGTGCATACATTAATAAAGTAATATATGTATATTTTATTGATTTATTATAAATATTAATTCGATTATTTAATAATATTAATACGACTTATAATGAAATATAGTTCTTTAACCATCCCTAGGAATATAATTATATACCGCAACATAGTTATGCGAAAGCGATTCATTACTATCTTACTAGGAATATAATTATAAAACGGTTCTAGTGATATAGTTATATTACTGGATTAAATTTGATTGCAGTGAGATCGTGGCGAACATACCTCATCATGTAGGTACTTGTATAATATACGTAACATGCATTTATAAATTATATTATACGTATTATAATATATTAATATATCATTTATTTATATTCTAACGAAACTTTTACTATTAAAACTGATTTTGACGCCAGTTACATAATATTATAGTTAGTTACTCTAGTTATTATTTTGTAAATATATTTACAGTAAATAAAGGAATACGTTCTTAATTCTTCGCAAAACATACATAATTATCATTATCATCATCAGCCTATCTCAGTCCACTGCTAGACATAGGCCTCCCCCAGAAGGGGGCTTATGTTTTTTATGGTTATATTTTTAACATACATATATGTTGTAATAATTGCAATATACCACTGCTATATGACATGATGAAATGGCCTAAAAGTTCGTACTGGTACTTTCACATGTCACAACATACGCTGGAGTTAGAAAGATGAATGGGGCTAGTTAGGGACGATCATTATATATCATTGTGCTGACTTGTATCATAGAAGCTCTAATAATACAATAAAATCCGAAGAAAGTCAAAAAGAAAACCTAATATTCTCGTGTCAGAAGCAAAGATAATTAATTATCTTGTTAAATTATAATTTGACACTAGTAGTAATTTTGCGAATAAAGCTTTAAGATTTCAGTTAAATATATGTATAAAGTTACGTAAATTCTAGAATATTATACTGTTTTCATCATGTTCAGGTTTATGCGATATAAATATCTCTGATAGAAATTTTCCTTCAATGCGAAAGAAACACAACAAACATAATAACATCATGCCTATGTAGGTATCCACGAAGAGGTAGGCAGTGGAGTGTATTACACACTGTTATGTTATACGTCCCATCACGGAATAGGGGATAATCATATTACTATGCACGGAATATAAATCCAGACTCCGAGTTACTACTACGAATTACAAGTTAGAAAAACCCAGTTGGCACATGAACTGGAAATCGAACCCAGGATCAGCAATCACGCTTGCAACCACTCTACCAACGAGGCAGTCAATAATTTAAATTGTAAGTCAAATATTATCATGTTTTCGAAATTCTAAAAAAATTACGTATTGCTTTTATTAGCGGATCTGCGGTACATTAACATAGAATACTATGTGAAAAAATTTTCGACATAATTTTCTAATTCATTGTTAATAGCTTAATTACATTAAATATAATAACTTAATCTATAACACTGATGGAGAGAAACAGCTACAACGTATATAAATTATATAAAACAGTGGCGGAGAAACAAGTTGGTACATTCAAAAATGTTCATTTAAATTTTAACATGAAAGTATGAAGAGCTGTACAGTACTTTGAATGAGTGCAAAGTAGAAATGATATAAGCTTCATCTCGCTGCTTTGTGATAAACGAGTCCAGTTAAATTTAAATAACGAGAAAACTCGCTCCCGCGGGAATTATTTTCATTCCCGCGTTTATTTCCGCATTACAACCTGAACTAGTTTCTATCTATCTTACTGATGAGATATTCCTTCAGTTTCCTGTTTGATAGTTCAGCTTTAGTGTTTTAAAAAGTCGATGACTCCGTTGCAGCCTCATTATTCGAAGCCGTGTACTTTCGCTTTTATTAATTATATTAAAACTAATTATTCAGTTACGGAATATCGTACGAGGTATAAAGTAAGTTGAAACTAATTTCATCGTCGTGAAGTTTGCGTGAATGCGAATAGAGAAATATATGAGTTGCCCAACATACTTGAAATGTCTTTGAAACGAGCATATAAATAAGCTGAGTAAAGGTGAAGAGGTGCTTGAAATAAGTTAAAAAGCTAACTAAATGTTACCTAGTAGTAACTATTCACGTTCTCCAATTTGACTTTAGATGGACGCCTCTACGTATTGAGTCTCTATTATAATATAACACAACACTTTACACGAAAGAGATGCATCAAGTCCTTATTTTTGTTAATTTTATTATTCATTTCTTAATTTAACATAACATTAGGATGTAACATCATGCCTGTAATCCCAAAAAAGTAGGCAGAGGAGTGTACGTTCCCAAACATCACTAGCAACGTTTACGGCCCACTATAGAACATTGCATTAGATAACTAAACATAGAGTCATCATAATTATAATAAATAACTTTATTCGTATCCTCTCAGAAGACGAAGAATTAAGGCCATTATATGTCACATTGGTCAGGTACACGTTGGCAGATTTCACGGAATTTAGAAAACGTTATGAAGATCTCTAAACTGTCACAGATTTTCTCACGTTTTTCTTAAGCCGTGACACCAATTGATATTAAGTAATAAAAACACGTGCGTAAGAGGATTTGAACCTAGTACTACCGGAATGGGAGGCAGAATTATAAGCCACTAGGGTACTCTTAACATAAATTAATTTCTACACAGGTAATGAAATAAAAAAAATAATACCCCCTCCCTCCCATATTTACGAATATTTCGAAAATTGTCCTCATTAAAACATTGGGAGCTTTATGTTAAACATATTCGAAGAATCCAACTTTATTCACGAATTAAAACATTCCAAAAACTGGTACCCACATTCATAAGCGCTCATTAACAGCTTTCTCGGTATTAAATGTCTTGTCGCTTTTGAAATATTTTAATGCTGTGAAAGGGAACAAGACGAAATATTCACTGAATGCTGAAGTTGAGGATATTGTCGGATTAAAATAATTAAATTTATATTAAAATATTATGTAGTGTTGTCGAAATGTTATATCGAGGAATACGATGACTTCTTGTTATAGTGCACCCCTTGTACTTCTTTCTACTCCAGCCTCCTCCCTGTAGCATTTGTATTATACTATAAAGCGTGCCTAGTCATTTTAGGCCGCGCCTATGGTTTTTTCTTACAAAATCGCGGCCAATAGCTAGCTTGCTGTATATAAAAAAATAAACAAGCGTTTGCGCCTATCCATAAGGGGGATTTTGCCCATAGTCTCCACGCTGTGCATGAGGGTTGGACATCGCAGGACACAACTTTAGTTAGGGGGGGTTACACAGTTAGGGGGGCCTATGTCCAGCAGTGGGCTGAAATAGACGGATAATGATTATGATGACGAGACTAACGTTAAATATTTCAATTTAATAAATCTTGCAAAGCTATGAAAACTACTACACGTATGCAAATACAATGATAGTAATTGAATATATAGCAATCATATTTTAATTAAGAACTTAAATGTCTTCAAACTTCATCTACTGCGTGCGAATGCAATCGGCTCCGGGAGGCTATTCAAAGTTTTGTCAATAGAAAATCTGTTCTATGTTAATTGGGTCGAGATATCTTATGTATGTCTCTCTGTAGAACACTTAAACTCGCAAACTTCGCATTTCAATAACAGCAATAGTTCGGTTATTATATTATGGATGTGATAGATTAGAGTTTATGATTTGCTAACTTTGAAAATTAATTTTAAACCGTTCCTCATCATCATTATCATCATTATCATCATTATCAGCCTATCTCAGTCCACTGCTGAACATAGGCCTCCCCCAATGAGCGCCATCGCGCCCTGTCCTCGGCTTGTCGCATCCAGAATCTGATGGAAATACGATCAATAAGATTTTAATATTTATTCAGCGTACCTCTGTCTCATGATGTAATAAATTTCAATTTCGTCTTATTAGATCTTATTCAGAGAACTAAAAGCCGTTTTCTTTATGCTAAAGGAAAATATCGTGAAAAAACTCATGTATCTTAGAAATATAACAGTGATTTATAAGGCATGTAAAATCTACCGATCGCCACTTGGTCGAATCGGCTGATTATGTGCTCAAACATACTTATCCTAAGATAAAACCTATATCCAACAGTGAAAAAATATAGCGGTTGATGATGCTAGTGATAATGAAACCTTATTACATGACCTCTTTCTTACTATTAAATGTTTCGTGAGTGTTTATACACATGATTATAAATGTACCGGCTTAACTCACGTACGTTTTTC